>CAKNWT010331272.1:0-11508 GCA_932066315.1 Andricus coriarius | reverse complement strand
CTTTTAAAACTTTAAAAATCACTTAAAACGTTTTAAAGCTTTCGAAATTAAATGAAATTAAATGAAAAATCCTTGGAATCTTAAAGAAAATAATAAAAGTTTTCAAATCCTCTAATTTTTTTGAAATTCCGTAAATTTTTTTTAATTCCTTGAAGGTATTAACATCTCCTTAAAATGGCTTCGATTCTTTTATAATAAACTACATTATGTCCAATCCTTTAACATTTCTTCCAATTATTTAAATAAAAAAAATTCCTCAAAATCTTCTGAGATTCTCTCAAATATTTTCCTTAAATATATATTCAGTTGATATCTTGTAAAATCACTCGATATTTTTTAAATCCTCTGAAATCCAATTAAATTACTGAAATCAATGGAAAATTCCTTAGAATCTGTTAAAATACCCTAAAACATTTCTAATCCTTCAAAATCTTTTGAAATTCATTGCAATTATTTAATTATCTTAAAAAAGCCTTAGATTCTTCTGAAACACCCTATCCTATACTGTTTCCAATCCTGGGAAATTTCTTCAAATTATTGAAATAAATACAAAATTCTTTCGAATCTTTCAAAATGCCCTGATTCCTTAGAATCTTTTCAAATACTCTAAATGTTTTCAAACCCTTACAATTTTTTAAAATTCGTTAAATTGTTGTAAAACTTTCAAAAATCCCGTGAAAATGTTTTAAATACTCTAAAATATTTCAAATTTTTTGAAATCAATTAAATTACTGAAATCAACTGAAAATTCCTTGGAATATTTTGAAATACTCTAAAAGTTTTCAAATTCTCTAAAATTTGGTTAAACTCTTTTAAATTATGTAAATCATTTGAAAATTTCTTGCATTTTTTTCAATGATCTAAAACTCTCCTAATCCTTTATAATCCTTTGAAATTGTTGAAATAAATACCAGTACTATTTCCAGTTTTACCACAGTAACAGCGTGACAGTAAAGCGCCCATGGCCCCATACTCTTCTCTTTACTCGCCAACTTGATTTCTTTCATCATTCATTCATATTGTATACAACACGAGGATCACATTACCAACTACGAAGAAAGAAACTTGTGTCGTATTATCGAACTCGAATTGAAATTCGATTCGATTATTATTCACAACGGTGATCCCAAAATACTTGCGCATGGTTGAACTGAACGGTGCTCATTGGCTCTAGTTCGCAAAGAGGGGCGCACTACAGCCAATCAACTATACTACAATCCAAACATGCGCAGATAAAGGCGCCTCAATTAGCATCACTAATTTCAAATGCAGTACCACACACAGACACACTACTGTTGAGCGCAGAGGATTTGAGCGGCCTACAGTAGGCAAGCGTTACCAAAAGCGTCACTCTCGAACAAAAACGACAATGAGGATTTGAGCGGCCTACAGTAAGCAAAGCGATACTCTCGAAAATCGTCTTAATCGAAAACGACAATATCGTTTAGAAATTTTATATTAAGGATAGAAAAAGTTTAAACCACTTTTTATAAGAGAATCCTGCATGTTCCACAAAATACTGCTGGATATGTCGTTAGATTGGAAATAGGTGCATCATAACTTGCAGTTAGAGTTTTTGGGTAAATCCTCAATTGGATAGAGAAAATTCTTAATATTTTCGTCGATCGATACCCGAATAAATGTTATTTAAGATTAAGAGAAATGGATAGATTAAATTATGATTTGTCAACCGTAGAGGAATACAACTGGGCCCACCAGGTTAGAAGTATATTTAAAAATATTGGGATAGAGGGCGATTGGGAATTTCTTTCTCTTGCCTCTCTTCAAAAGAATAAATCGTAATGGATAAGAGCTTATTATAAAATATTATATCTAGAAGATTTACAGCGAGCCCACTCGACCTCTGCTCTAATACTTCATCCTGAATTAACCTTGCGAGAAGGACCTCAGAAATATTTAACTTTGTCAAGAACACCACTCGGTTTTATCAGAATTATAGCGCAATAAAGGTTAATAAATAAGTTCATACCTAGACTTATGATCAAGAATAAAACCTTCAGTTTGAATGTTGATGGCTCTTGTATCTACTGTTATGAGAATAGTTTTAATACAGAGCCTGTGTATCACCTTTTAGTAGATTGTCAATTTTTTTAAACTGTAAGGTTGTCATGTATAAGCGAAATTTCGGATATTTGTGAGATAAGGAATGTCTGGCTGAATATTCTTGATAACCCAGAAAAAAATTCTATCAATAAAATTATTAAGTTTCTTAGTAAGTTTTACGAATGAGCATTATAATTAATTATATAGTTCAGGGTTTTTATTTTATTTTTAAATTTGATTTTGTTGTAAGCACGGTTTATCTCCTCTGGGGTAATGTTTACCATCAACTTTTAATTTTAGTTTTTGTTTTTATTTACTAGAATAACAGTTAGTTTTAGAATTAAACTGTAACTCATTTGTATGAATCGAATGATTCTCAAACAAATAAAGCACACTACTAAGTTAATGTTAAATCAAGTTTTTGAAAAATTTTGAAGTAGTAAATGTTCATTTTTGTTTTGTTTCGCAATGGGCTTATGTTTTCTTGCGAGATTAGATGAGGCCTGGTTGCAGCAACATTTTGATACCAGTTACAATTATTAGCAAGCGTAAAGTAAATGTTTAAGCATGTTTTTGAAAAATCGCTGAGTGGTAATGTTGATTTTTGTTTTAATTTGCAATGGAAATATGTCTTCATCGGAGAGTGGATGGTGGTTCTTCCCAGCAACATTTTGATAACAGTTACTATTTTCATTGAGTGTAAACTTGATGCTCTACCTTTCCGCATCCACACTAGAAATTTTTTCTTAGAATTAGTTTAAAAAAATAAGAAAAGTGATGATGTAAAAAATTTTATAAATAAACATGATTGGCGACATTGTTTTTAAAAAATGCTCAGAAAAAAGATTTTTTTCTGCCTGCAAATATCCACACTGGGCATTTATACATATAATTTGTTTATAAAATCAATAAAAAATATCGGATCACAAGTTTTAATCATTGAACATCACTGGCAACATAATTTGGACAAAATTAAGATGAAAGACTATTTCTGTCAGGCTTCTTTGGAGAGTGGATGGTGGTTATTTCCAGCAACAGTGTAAAGTTAATGTTAAATCAAGTTTTTGACAAATTGCGAAGTAGTAAATTTTGATTTTTTTTTATTCATAATGGTATTATATCTCCTTGCGAGATCAGATGGCGGTTGGTCCCAGCAACATTTTAATAGCAATTACAATTTTTTGTGAGGAGAAAGTAAATATTGAAGCAGGTTTTTGTAAAATCGCTAAGTGGTAAATGTGTCTTCTTCGGAGAGTGGATAGTGGTTCTTCCCAGCAACATTTTGATAACATCACTGGCAACATAATTTCGACAAAATAAGGATGGAAGACTCTGTCGGGCCTTAAGTGTCCACACTGAGCATTTTTTATACATATCTCGAAAACGGACCGTGCGATTTTGATGAAATTTGGAGAACATGTTGATATGTCCTCTTGCTGTCCTAGGCGATTTAAACTTAGAAAATAGAGGAATTCTGCTCTTCTGCGCTGGATATATAATGTGGAGTTTTTGTCAGTTCAATTTATTTATAAGAATTGACGTAACCAGATAATTTTTTTTCCTTTCAAACACCCCTGCACATCCATTGCAGCGATACGGAACACAGGAAAAATTTGTCTGCGAAAATAAGAAAAAAACAAAACTATCGACTTATTTTGCTATTTGCATTAACATAAATGTCAACAGGAACAGAATTTTTAAATCTGGTTACATAAAACTCTTCAAACTTGAATGCCAAATTTTTGCAAAATAAGTTATCCAAAATCGGTCAAGAATTGCCTTCTACAAATTATTTTGAACCTCAGTTTTTATTCCGTCGCTCTGTGAGCCGCATCGTTCCCCAATGCTTGTTGGGGAAGGCTAAAAACTATGAATTCTTTAAGAATACGTATCTGGAAAATGGACCGTGCGATTTTGATGAAATTTGGAGGGAAGGTAGATAAGAATCTGATTAGGCATTAAAAAATACTAGTCCACATAGGATATAATCATTTATGTGTGGTCAAAGAAGAACGCGAGCACGGAATACGAGCATCAGTCGGAAATCTTAAAGCCAGCTTTCTTTGCGGAAATAACGTCCGTCATGTTTTGTTCGTGAAGTCCTATATATAGTGCAGAGATTCAGTAAATTCACGACGGGCAGTCTGTCGATCAAAATGACTTTACACCTGAAATTCGCAAACAAAATTCGAGGTTACGTGCAGCGCCATAACAGAGATAGCATTATCATTGCGTTCTAAAATTATCATATTATCAATGCGGGCGATGAAATAGTCCATATAATTTTTGCTGAAAGAGTTCTACAGTGAACCCTCGTTAACCCATGGACTACACTATGCTATACTATTCCATCAAATGTAAATCAACTCCGTTCTAACGTACACATGTCTGCCACTGTCTCTCGCTCTACGCAACTCTCATGGGCACCTCTGCGACAACAAAAATCATCGCGAGCATAAGGTCACTCATGTATTTTATGTAGATCACCTGAGGATATATGCTTCTAGTTCAAAGCAACATAAGAGTGCTTTGAACATCGTCGAGGGGTACACCGGAGAGATTTGTATGGACTTTGGATTGGATAACTGTGTCAAGATTAATCTGAAGCGAGGACAAATTACTGTCGTTCCCGGAGACCCATGGCTTGTGTATATTAGAGTTATTAGATATCTTGACACTGGAGAGACCTATAAGTACCACTTATAGGTCTATCTCAAGGTCTTAATCTAGGTTGCATAGGTCTCAATATCTCGGTCTCCCCTATAGTAAATTAATACAGGAAAATCATTATGAAGCCATGATGAACTTCCTCCAAAAATATTTGCGTAACAACATGAAAAGGAACTTTTTTTGTATGCTTCTGAAAAAGACTGAATAGGGCATTGACGAAAGATTGAAGCCTTGGGAACCATAATACATAGACACTTTAGTATTATTTCTAATTACAGCTTACTTGTAAGATGCTCATCTGACTTTGGATCGCAAACTATATAATATATTAGTCTAACATTTGTTTTTAAATTTAAATAATGGGGTGAAATATTGTATTTCACACTTTATCGACACGCTCTACCATACTATTTTTTGTGATTGGGCTTACTGAACCGACTGGAGTTTCTTTGATTCCTGGTGTGGTAAACAATGTAGCCATGCCACTTTGTATTTTCATTTTCACCCATCTATCATGAGTCAAATATATTCCAGCAAGAACATTAGAACAATATTATATTTTTATATAAAATTCTGAATATATTATACCACACATATACAATTTCATTTCTATTTATTTTATTTGCACTGTTATTTTATTAGGTTATATTTATATTTTTTATTTTTTTTTACTCGAATGAATAGTGTAAAAGATTGTTGTTTACGCCGCATCTACACGCTTCACTCGAAAATGTTTTGTGATTGGGCGTAGGGGACCTACTGGTGTTTCTTTGATTTCTTGTTTGGTCAACAACGTAACCGTGCCACTTTGCATATTTATTTTCGCCCGTTTATCATGAGTTAAATATATACCAGCAAGAACATTAGCACTTTCCAATATTGCAAAGACATCACCATCGGCTGTTGATATAACAATGTGTTCTTCGGTTGGCACAGGCTCAAAGACATGATCTCCTACTCTCAATTTGAGTGATTTAGTGCCAGGAAAAGTGTATCTTCGAAGTTCGAATGTCCGGGGCGGGTTCGTTTTGGAAGTAAGACGAATGAATTTTAAATTTTCAAGTCCACATCCACTTTTGCGACAAGACGGAAGTCTGGTAGGGGGAACCATGCGCCTAGAAAGAGGAGGAGGAGGTCTTGAATGAGAAAGCCTGCCAGAAGAAAGAGGCTTTGAAGGAGAAGACCTGGCAGGAGGAAGATGCTTTGAAGGAGAAGACTTGGCAGGAGAAGCAGGCTTTGAAAAAGAAGACATATCTGGAGAATAAGGGCTGGCAGGAGGATACTTGGCAGGATGAAACCCCGCCTGATGAAATCCGGCAGGATCAAACTCGGAAGGAGAAAACCATGCAGGATCATAGTTGGCAGGAGGAAGCCCGGCATGATGAAACCCTGCAGGATCGACTTCGGCAGGAGGAGACCTGGACCTTGACCTTTCAGGAGAATGATATCTGGCAGCAGAATAAGATGTTCCGGTACGAGGAACACCAGAAATAGGGGCACCATTGGGCAAACACTCAAACTGTGAACTTGGGTCTGCAACAAGAAACAGAAGATTATATTTTTCCAAAGTACGTGAAGTAAAATATATAAATTATGAAATTTTTTGGCAACTTCGAATATTGATGCGTTTTTAGGGTAGTTGAGTCTATTCAGACTATTTGACCTATACATTCTGGGGGCATCCGAGACCAATTTTACGGTTTCGAGAAACCTACTAGGTTATAATATATTTCTAACTTCGCTGTTTACCCTAGGACCTCGGAGTAATAATAAGGAGACCGATCTCCGTACATGCGTTCTGACTGCGGCAATTGCACCTTTATCGCCAAGCTCAGACGTTTGAATCAGCACTATAACTAGTCGGGCATGCGCACTGTCATCTGCTATCTCCTTTTCTCTCGCGAGAATTATGCGAGTGAGCGCCACTCGCGCATGGTTTCTCGAAACCGTAAAATTGTACTCGGATACCTCGAGAACGTATTGGAATGTGGTCTTGTCGATTTTGTACAAGAAAAACGGGCCACTTTAGCGATTTTAAGGTGCTTTTTGAGGTCATGGTCCAGTTAAGACTCACTGGGCCAATTATGATGAAGTATTCAGATTCAGCGCGTCAAAATAAATAAGAATTGATAGCCTCAACCCTTAGAACAGGAAATACTAATTTTTGAAGGTTTTTTGAAGGTTAGGGTGAAACCCTGACGTGTAGGGCAAATTCTGACATCGGATTCGGATTCAGCGTGTCAAAATCTATAGAAAAACATATGTCGCGTCCCCAGATCTCGACACTTATTTTTTTTGTGTGGCTCTGTTATTATTACATAATATATTACGAATGTGAAGAGTGGATTATTTCATTTTAGTTGTATATTTATTGTTTTGCAAGCTATGGGTAAAAGCGACTAAATATAACTCCGATAGATGTCGCCGTTAAATGCGCTAAATTCAAATTTAAAGCCATTTGCTAAAGTTCGGCTCCTCCCGATTGATGATTGCATTCATTCATCTCTGGTCATTACGTAGAACTTTTTTTTTATCTCGTATGGATACTCTTTCTTAGGCAGCAGCTTTTGGTTCACCCCAGATTCGGTTACAATATTTAGTATTATAACATAATCGACCCGTTTAAACTTAGTGGGGTTCATATGCTTATCGTCAAACATTTGTCATTACTCTGGAGTAACTTTTCAGGTATGAGGTCGGTATCCTCACGAAACTTTTGTTTCAACCCATTAGGCTGAAATAGGCCCTTATGATTATATTATATACATACACACAAATAATCATCTGAAGATAGTTAAATGTAAGCTTAGAGGCAAGTTGGACCTAACAGTATTCGTTCCCGGCCGCTGCGTAAGTTATTGAATGTGGTCCCCTCGAGTGTAAAAGTCTCAATTTGACCAAGAAAGGCAATTTTTCGTTTTGTTCAATTTCCATGGTGAACTTGATATTAGGGTGTAATTGATTGATGAAATCGAAGAATTTGTGTAGTTCGTCTAGTCCATGTCTCCAGATGACAAAAGTGTCGTCAACGTAACGGCACCAAAATTCCGGTTTAAGCTTGGATTTGTTAAAGATTTTTGTTTCAAATTTTTCCATAAAGATGTTGGCTATTACTGGTGAGATTGGAGATTCCATTGCTGCTCCTGAAGTTTGTTCGTAGAATTGGTTATTGAAAGAGAAGTAGGTATTATTGAGACAGTGTTCTATCAAAGGTATGAAATCGGAGGGAAAGTTTGTAAAGGATTTAATAATATCGATTGTATCAGAGATTGGTACTTTAGTAAAGAGAGATTCTACGTCGAAGCTCACTAAGATGTCTTGGGGTTGAATGTGGATCTGTTATATCTTTCTGATGAAGTCAAAAGAGTTTTGGACGTGCGTGATAAAGTTTCCTGTGAAAGGATTCAGTTCTTTGGCGAGAAAGCGTGCTAGGTTGTAAGTTGGTGAGTTTATTGCGCTGACGATCGATCTGAGTGGAATGTTGTTTTTGTGGATTTTTGGGAGTTCGCAAAAGTCTTGGAGAGGTAGGATTAATAGGTATTAATTTAGATATTGTTTGGTTGTCAAGTTTAGAGTCTTAGAAGGGTTTTTGTTTTGCTGACTATTGTTTTTGTAGGATCTTTTTTAAGTTTTTCATATGTATCGTCAGTTAGAAGGTCCATGATTTTATTGTTATAGTCTTCTTTGTTCATTATTACTGTTGTGTTGCCTTTGTCTGCGGGTAATATTATGATGTCTTTATTCTGGTTAAGTTCTTTAATTGCTGTTTTTTCTTGTTTTGTTAAGTTTGAGGAAGGTAGTTGGGCTTGGCGTAAGATGTTAGCCGTCCTACTACGTATGTCATTCGCTTTTTCGGGTGGCAGAGTATATATTGTGGATTCCAAATTACTGATGATTTCTTCTTTCGGGATTTTGGAGGGAGCTACTGCAAAATTATGTCCGTTAGATAAGGCTGAAATCATTTCATTGCTGAGAGGATGGTTAGAGATGTTTTTTACTGTGTTAGTTAGTGGTTCGTGCCTTACTGGAAGTAATTTATCAAATTTTATTATTTGTTTTTGAGTAGAAAGATCTTTAATCCGTTGGGATTGGTCAAATGATATGCGGTCCAATGTAGATCAAATGTCAAATCTGAGAGTGTTTGATAGGAAAAGGTGAAGTTTTAATAGTTTTTTGGAGGTAGTGTGCAAGACAAATTTGGTATGTTGTATTCTTTCTTTCAAAAGAAGCAAACTTGTTTTATGGAGAATTGATTTGGATTTAGATGTTCCCAAATGGTTTTTCAACTGTAAGAATTTTGGGACGATATTATTGTCCCTACACCGTTTTAAGAAAGCTAAAGATGTTAGTAGCTTAGCTTGAGAAGACCTGAGCTTACTAAAAGTATAAGTTTTAGTAAGAAAGCTCTCCCCGTAGATTTCTTTAATAATAGATTTATTGCTTTCACGATGATTCATTATGATAAATTTAAATAAAAAATTTAAAGCTTTTTCGGGTTTCAATCGTGTGCAAAACTATGAGCTTGCCGACGTTTCGTGAACATTGCAGTTCACTTCTTCAGGGCTGACCTGAAACTGAAGTTTCAGGTTATGTTGTTCTTACATATATTCTGTACGATGCCTGTGATTGGCCAGAGCGCCCCATGGTAGGGACTGCTCGAACGAAAAAGCTTTAAATTTTTAATTTAAATTTATCATAATGAATCATCGTGAAAGCATTAAATCTATTATTATAGTAATTAATTATTATACCTCTTGGAAATTAACCATTTGTTCAGAGTCTTTTTTATCACGATTAATGAAAAATATATTCTAGAAAACTTTAAATGTGATTCCTGGCTAGAATTTGTATTTCCGGTTTTATTTCAATTCCCGGCAATATCCTGGTTTTTCCGGTTAGTGGACACCCTGCTTTCAGTGTAATAAAAGCCAAATGAAACCCTTATTATAAACATTATGAGTTATATGTTAGTAAACTTAGTAAACATGCAAAGCAAACCGGCAGAATAACCTACAAAGTTTTCCATTCACAGTTATAATTCAAAAATTACCTGCAGCAATGTTATAGAATTATTTTATACTTACAACTAAATTGCGTCACTTGATATATTTGTATCACTTAACACCTTTTAAAAACTGTACACCGACACACGTTTAAAAAAAGCAAAACATATTGAATAATATGTAAATCATCAAAAATAATACAAGATAATCATTGAAAATGATTTTTAGGTTATTATGTAACTTCGTCGCCTAATCTCATTCTCCGGGACAACTGAAGGTAGCTCTGTGAGCGTACCAAATATGTGGCCAGAAAAATGCATGTGAGTCGGGGTACTGTGCATCATTTTTATGCTCTTTGATCCTAGTTTTTAAAGGACGATTTGTGGTACCAATCGATACAGGGAACTGAGTAAATTACGTTAAAGTTGTCCTCTAATGGTATCTTATCTTTTGTGGATTTGCATGAGGAAGCAGGATCGTTATTATTTTTGAACTCGGAAATTAGATTAAGTCACGCCTATTTTGTTAAGTCGAGGGTGGTGGAATAGAAAGTTCAAAATTCTGTCAGATGAAGTTGGTTTTTGGTACCATTCAGTTTTTAGCAAGTTGTCATGTCTGTTGATTTTGACGTCAAGGATCCGTATACTTGCGTTGATTTCTACCTCCGATGCCATGATGCAGGCACCATGAAAGGGGCTTAGGTAAGATAAAATTGAAAATTGATGATGGATTCGTATTCCATGAAGAGTTTTCATGAGATTATGAAAATATAGCCTATACTTGATCACGCATATTCATGGTTCGGATGGAATTCACAAAAATGTGTTTTTTCCGATTATTATTCTCATAGGAAACTTTGGAAGGGGGCGACACCTGTTACTATTTAAAACAACACTTATTCTCTTTTTTGGAACCTAAAAAAATGGGAGGTGACGTCAAATCAATTCGAAACTTTTTTTTTTTTTGGCCACTTCAATCTCATATGGATATGGGTCAATCCAAAGATTTGTTCAATTTCTAGTCACAATTCTGCGCGTGCCATGTCAGCGATGTAGCTGGCGATTTTTTTCCTGATATCAGTTGCCCAGAAACCCTCAAAAACGAAGTATTACATCTATCGAATGTGAACTTCACATGCAATTTTTTTGTTTGTGATTTAATTTTTTGTCAATTTTACTTTTCTCTTCAAACCGTCATACGAACGGCAATTCATAACGAATTTTAAAGTTTAATCTACAAGTTTATTCGTTTTAGAGATTAGCTTTAGGGACGTAACTTGAATCGAGAACTGTGATTTAAAAAGCCTGATGAACTACAGTCATAAAGTGGAACTGATGTTGCTTTTTCAATTTGTTTTTACAGAGGGTTCTCAAAGCACTTGCGGCTTTGACGATGTAGATAAAATGGAACGGAATATTAGTACTAAGTATGTTTTCCCATATAATGTTAATAACAAAATATAAGATTCCATTCGTTTAAAGTTAGGATTCAAGTCAATTATACAAAAATTTGTAGTGAGTTTGAAATAGTATATTATGCACCTAGGGGGAGAAAAAGTGCCTCTCCCCCTTGGTGCATACGATATTTTTTATAACAAATGGATGATTTCAGATATTTCGCGAAATACAGTCATGACTTTAGTCCATATTAGATTTTGAATAAAGAAGCATCAAATGCATGTTAACTTATTACAAATTATCAACAATTCAATAAAAAAACTGTCGGGAATTTTTGGTATTTATGGTAACTTGCCATAAATTTCCAAACATTC
>CAKNWT010331271.1:0-14429 GCA_932066315.1 Andricus coriarius | reverse complement strand
TTTTATTTTCGAGGGGGAAAAGCGACTTTAAACAAATTGACCCCCCTCCCAGGAGTCAGGGGGGGGGTGGTAACTTGGTAATTTCAAATGGGAACCCCAATTTTTTTCACAGATTTAGATTCGCCTTCATGAAATACGTAAGTTTTATTCGAAAATTTTTTTTCGATTCGCGAAAAAAATCACCCTCCAATGTCTGCTGGAGGGGGGAGGGGGGAGGGGATTTTGTTCAAAGTCGCTTTTCTCCTCGAAAATGAAAAGTTTTTATTACGGATATTTTTTTCATAGGATGCGTATGATTTTAAGATATTTCGATGTCTCAAGTTAAAAAAACACCCTGTATACTGTAAATCCTCGATTTTTGCACTTTGCTCTCTACAAGATGTTCATCTCCGAAAATTAACAAAACCTCTAAAGTGACGAATTTCGATGTGCAATTTTTAATATTTCAGCATCAAAAATTGAAAAAAGGGCTCAAATTATGAGGTAAGTTTTATTTTATAAAATTAATTACTGCAATTTTAATAGCGCTTCGAAAATGTTAAGAAATGCAGGGTGGCTGATGGCCCGGGAAATTACCGGGAATTTTTCAAAACCGGGAAAAATCATGAAATGACAGTGATTTTAATTTTTTAAAGGGAATTTTACTAATTGTTCGAAGAAAATCTATCCAATCACATGTTATAATGCAAATTAAAAATAGGTTCGAAAATTCAAGAAAATAGCGAATTTCGTATAAAACTAGTGTAAAAAATGTTATATTTAAATAATTTTACATAAGAATTTAATAAACATTTTAATCCATACAAAAATGTGGCAAAATTCGATATTGTCGTAAACGGGTTGCCATGGGCTAATAATGTTTTGGAAAATTAATATTCATCTAATTGGCTCTCAGATAATCATTTCATGTTTCAACTCTGATTATCTCTTGGTTAAACAATTAAAAATTAGAACGTTTGAAATTGAAAATTTTCAGTAAAAGATGTTTAAAGTTGACCAATTGTACATATAATTCAATTAATGATTTCCACAATTGAACTATGGTTCGAGTATTAAAAACTAAACAATAATTGATTCTAGAAGATAATTCTGAATTTGTTCAAAATTAAACAATTAACAAATATCAACGTTATAAATTGAATTGTTTAAATTTGACAGCCTTAGTACTCAAACAAATGTAAACGCCCGATTATAACTTTATAAACTATTTTCAATTTAAAAATAACTTCCAATTAATAGATTTATAATTAAACGCTTTTATTCAATTTCAAATCCTATTCAACTATTGTTACAGTCTGAAATATGTATCTATTATATTTTTAACCCATTCAATTAAAACATTTTAATTAAAAAAAGAACAATTTATTAATATTTAGAAATATTTGACTGATCATTTAAAATAAGGAATCATAAAGCAAATTATAAAAACGGTTCAATTTGAAACAGAATTGTTTGAAATAGCCTTGAATCGTTAAAATGTCAAAGTATTAATCTAAAGTTTGAACGTTACAATCTTAATTGTTTCATTCTTAATTTGTAAGTAAAAGTGTAGTATTTTAATGTATAAATAACAATCGAACAATAATTAATTTAAAACGAATAAAAATTAAGATAATTTAAGTTCTAATTTAAAAAGTGTTCATTAAACAAAAATTTTAATCGATCAGTTTTTAATGTTTTAAAATAAAAATTGCTTAAAATTATATCATCTTGAACTGTTCAATTTATAAAAGTTTAAAATTTGACATTTTTCATTTCAACGGCATTTAATTTTAAATTATTCACTTGAAGTATTAAAAACTTCCATTTTATATGTGTAAATTATTGAGCGTTTGAATTCAAAATTTCTGAATTAAACATTTTGTAAGCTTCAATTTCAAAAGTTAAAAATTCATAAGAGTTCCAATTTTAGTGTTTTAATTTGAAGTGCAGTTTTGATTCATTCAAATGAACAAATTTTTCAGCTATAAGACTTCGATTTTTTAAATTTCATTGTCTGTAAAAAATTCTTCAAACCGGAAAAAACAGGAAATTACCGAGAATTGTTTTCCTCGATTAATACGGCTAACCTGAAAATTGCTATATTTAAGTTGAGTTTTTCTTCATTCTATAATACACATAAATGTGACATTTTTCTGCATCATTGCACTTTAATAATCAAGCCTAGAATAAAGGAAAGTAATTTAATAAATTTATGTGACGAATAAGTTCCGAAAACATTGATAATTATTATAAAATATTAATATTTTTAAATTAGGCTGCAACTGACTTCAGCGAAATAATATGAAATAACTCATAAAAAAAAAAATTTACCCTATAAAAACGATTCCATTAAAATCGATTGAATGCAGTTAGGATTGTAAACTTTAAATGCGACATCTTGGTGTAAGACTGTAAAGGCTCACTCACAGTGTTCCCGTTCAATTGCATTCAATTGTATTTTAATAGCAGTAGTTCTGAATTGACACTCAATCATATTTTATTGTAAATTTTCGATTGATCTTAATTGCAACCAAGTTTTTAAAAATGTCGTAGTTATCACCTATTGACCTTTTTCACCTATTTTTAAATTATTCACCAATTTTGGAAATTGATCACTTGATTTGCCTTTTTCAATTGACAAAGTAAAATTTTATTTAGAATTTTAATGTCCAAAACTTTCGGAGACTTTATCCACTTTATTTTAGTTCGTGGTTCATGCTAGTATCGCAAAAATCAGTCGCCAGAAAATTCGAAACAAAAGGAGACGACAAAAATTTTACCTATTTGATACATTTTTTTTACAAATTTATTATTATTTAAATTTTGTAAAACAGAAGACGCAGACTACCAAAAAGGGTTGTTGATCTTCAAAGTGTAGCATTTATTAAACTAATATAGGAATTTATTTGTTCCGTCTTGCATCTTATAGAAATTTTCTTTTTCTTTTTAAATCCGGCTGAAAAATCTAAAAAAAAACTTCAAAATTACATAAATGGTGGACATTTTTCTGAAAATGTTGAAAGACAATTCATTCAAAAACCCTAGCAGTGTTCTATTCTCAATTTGTACTTCAGGGTTCTAAATACAAGTTTCTGGACACTTTTTTCTAAAGCTTGATGTTACAAAATTTTACTAAAATATAAGCGAACCCAATTAAAATAATATTTTTTCCAAATAATAATATCCATGCTGTCGTAAAAAAAAAATTTGCTTATTTTTTTTCCCTGAGAGTCCATTTTTGATGTTAATCAAAAACACATTTTTAAGTTATACTCAATTGTTTTTTTTTAATTTTTCTTTAACAAAAATATCTTATAAACCATAGAATGGCATCATAAAATCGCATTATTTTGAAAATAATACAATTGTTACCTGCATTATTCTAATTTGATTAAAAAAATTGGTAAAAACGCGAGATAGTGAAAAGCGTCAACAGATTATTTTTAGGTTTTTTTAAGGGGAATAATTTTTTATTTTAACTACTTGACATATCTTGTGTCGTTTTTGAAAAAAATGTGGATATTCGTATTCTGTAAAAAAATTTTTTGATAACTTTTCAATATTAATCTACATCATTAGCTTTGGGAGTTAAAATACTCATAACATTCTCATAACAAGTTTCATATTCTTTAAAATGATTCAATGGGTTTTTTTTGTATTTGATAACTATATAGTTTGACGTGTTAAAAAAACATATTAATAAGCGTTGATTTAAATATTTATTTAACTTATACAACTTGTTTTTGTCACTTCATTGTCACCTATTTTTAAAAATAAATTTCTTTTTTAACTTTTTTAAGGAGAATAGGTATTGTGATTACTGTATTTTACGAACAGCTACAGTTGTGTACTTCAGGAGATATTTTAAGGATTAAATTCGAACATAACCAATTGCAATTTTAAATTTCAACATGTATTTTGAAATGTACAATTGCAATTGACTTTTTCCCTGTGAAAAAATAATACATGAAATGCAGATATTTTATGAATAATAATGTCAATGCTTAATTTACTATAATCTTATTTCATAAGGGAAACCGCTTTTTCCTCCCTTTAAACCGGTAAATTCGAAGAATGTGAGTACAGAGCTACGATAAGCTTGCTCCTGATGCGTTGTACTCCATCTTCAACGTGCCAGTAAAATTCAGGTTGCATGATATAATTTCAGGGTTCAGGATATAACGATGCCCACTATGGTTAATATTCATCATATACAAGCACTTGTGGTTTGAATGGAAATCCGATACGCTGTACTGTATTGAAAGTCGATTTCCAGCAGAATCAGATAAAATTTAGTAAAATCAGATAAAATAGGATATATCTTTATATTCTTCTCCTTCGAGATGAGAAATGCGGTTGTGGTTTATGAGCACATGCATACCGTAAACATAACATAAACGTAAGCGCAATACGCAGAAGTCGTTAAAGACACTCTCAAAGTGTGAAACATTAAACGCAACCCATTTCAAAATTATAGATATATATAACCTTTTATAATGACTTCTCCATCGTTTGAACTTGCGCTTTGAGTCATTTCGTTCAGTTTTTATGTTTTATCGTTTATATCTCCAGAGGCTATAATTTTAGATAAATTTATTTTAAATCAGAAAGAACCTGGCGCATCGGATTTAAGAGAGTTTATTATTGTCATTTTATTAAGTTAAAGAGATTTTTTTATACATTATCGGCTGCTATCGCTGCTTAAAGTTTAAAAAATCGAAATATTGCTTGAAAAGTTGAAAAGCTTTTCTAATATGAAAACCTTCAAATTTATGGATATTTTAAAATTGTGAAAACTCCTGAACTTGCCAATCCTATCTGTCTTGATTTTGGGAGAAATTTTAATTCAGTCTTCATTTAAAAGGTTTTTCTTTGAAAGAGCTACTCTATATATGTGATTAAAAATTGTATTTAGTAAATGTTTTCAAAGATTTCGAAGAGGGTCTTAGAAGTTTGGACTCCCTAATATGTTTCCCATGTTTCAAAGCATGTAACTTATATTACTCTGGTTAGAACATCGTCAGTCGATATAGCTTTCACCTAAATTACGAAACTCCAACATATTAATAAATGAGCTCGATTCTCGGTTCCTTCGGACCTATACGGTTAGCATGTAATGAAAAAATAAATTAAAAAGTGAAAAAAATATATACTAACCCAAGAAGTTTTTCAATATTAACAAAATAATAATTTGAAACTAGTTTGAAATAGCCTATGCAATCGTAGGTAAATAAATAATTATAGTGTTCATTTTCAGGTGTTTGTGCTTGCTCGGGACCAGCTGGTGAGATTCAAAGTTGGAGACCAATCGTAAGTAATAATTACATGTATCTCACCCAAAATTACCAGATTTTATTTATTTAAATGGATAACAGTCAGTCCAGTCTTCCCTTTTAGCCCCCTTTCCCCATATTTTTCTCGAAGTCCCTTATAATCCCTATATTTGACATTTTTGTCCATTTCTCCCCCTCCCCTTTTTTAAGCTGTGATTAATTTATCAAGAAATATAAGAAACTCACGGGTATTAATACATTATGAGTAGCTTAGAAAAACTGTGATCGAAAAAAAAGGAAACAGCATATTGTCGACGATTTTCGCAAACAAATAAAAACAAAATCTAACATAATTGATTCAACAATGTCGCAAAAGGGAAAAAATATATCTCACACTTAATTGAGATTCTTTTGTTATTATAACATTTAATTTATAAATAAAATTTTATTATGTTGTTGAATACCAGATTGGCTTTTCTTTACTTGAAGTTGTTTCATGAAACTTTGAAAATCAAATCTACATCATCCTGTTTATAAGAGAAATTATAGAAAACCTTATGCTAATCGTTAAATATTTGTCCTTTTTCATACACTTGTGCGTTTAAATTCAAGCTTACAAATTATCTAATGAATTACTGAAAATATTATACATGATTTATGTTGGTGCTTAAGTTGTGTTAGTTTTTTTCACTGGAAATCGCCTACTTCAAACAAAAATCATTAGATATTAAAGGTTTATAATTATTATACAATTATAGGCTACGTTAGCGTTTTACACCAAAAAACTAGTATTTTAAAACAAAAATAATTTAAATTCTTACAGGATTTGCAATTTTTTAACAATTTCTGGCTATATTAGCGTTTTTCACAGAAAATTGTTTGGTTTCAAGAAAAATAATTATATTTTGAACAAGATGTTGGTCCGTTTCATCTAAAATTGGTGTTGAAAAAAATTATTAGATTTAAGTTAAATGATTTTTGTTTAAAATGATAAAATTTACAAGCTTGATCAATTTCGCACTGTGTTAATGTTTTTTGTAGAAAATTCAAATTTGTATTAAAAAATCATTAGATTTCAAAGCAGATTCATCATTGTTGAATAGTTTTAGGTTATGTTGGTATTTTGCACTGGAAATCGGTATTTTTAGTGAAAAATCATTAGATTTCCAAAAAGATTTTTAATTTTCATACAGTCGTAGGTTAAGTTAGCGGGTTTTACCGGCAATTTCAATGGAGAATTCAAAGATGATTTACAATTTTGGAACAATTTTGTCTTATGTTAGTGCTTTTTTTTTAGACGAATCGGTTATACATCGTAGGGTGCAGGACGACTGCACTGATAAAAACTCGAACTTTGGGCAGAAAAAGTGAAATATCTCGAGACATCATTTATGGATCAAAATTTCCTAAAAGACGGTACTGGAGTTTTATCTATTCTATTTACCCTAACATTCTTAGACGAATCGGATAAAAATTATGGGTTAAAGATCGATTGAACTGTTAAAAAATCCAATTTTCGGCATACAAAGTGAAATATCTCTAGAAATCATTTATAAATGAAAATTTCCTATGAAACGGCACTGAAGCTTCATCTATTCAATTTATGCTAAAATTTTTAGACGAATCGGTTTAAAATTGGATGCTATATAGGTCGACTGAACTGCTCAAAGCGAATTTTGGGCGTAAAAAGTGAAATATCTTTAGAAATATATAATGAATAAAAATGTCCTGAAAAAATGCACTGGAGCTTAAACTAGTCAATTTATCCTAAAAAATGTTAGTCGAATCGGTTGAATATTGTAGGCTACTGGTCGATTGAACTGTTAAAAATGATACATTTTCCATATTTTCTGAATCTCCTGTATCCAGTTTCTAAAAAATTAAAAATGTGTATGCGCAGAAGTTATTTTCTTTCGATTCTTAATTGATCACAAAAGGTTTGATGAAAATCGGTGAAGAATTGGCTGAGATATCCAATACATGTACGATAACTAGCGTTCTTTCGAGAAAGGATATTAGTGTTTACTCTTGCGACTCACTACCGCGAATCGTAATACTATACAAAAATGTTGTATTAATATTAATTTTATATTTTAATTGAAAAATTTGCTCCAGACAAAAAAAAATAATAATCGCGCTTGTTAGAAATCCCCCTGTATGAAGAAAAATTGAACTACTCAACCGCTGTGATTACTGTATTTATTATTTAATTTCGGCTTGAAGCGTGTCAAAATTGCCCTTAAAATATACTCACGGCATCCAAGTTTGCAATCGTTCCAAAAATCCCTTTTGGCTGTACAATCTCAATGGAACTAGAGTAGAGAGATAAGGACAATAAGGACAATAAGGACAATGAGGGAACTGAAAGGTCCTTTGTCATGTGACAAAATCCAGCTATATGTAACAGCCAGGGGCAATTTCCGAACAGAATGTGCCTCTGGCAGTGAAACAAGTAAGTCCCTTCTGCTTACTCCTCACTGCTCGAAGGCTTGGCATTGCACGGGTATTTCGGTATTTACTCTACTCGCAGGCATGCCCGGTTATCGTCCCTTTTCGCGCGTATGCGTCTCTTCATAATTCTTCTCTCTTCCGTTTCTACCCTTCTATACTTTCTCCGTTCACCCTCTTTTTTAGCGTCTTTTCTCGCTCTGAGTTTGATATCAGAAATTGCGACTTTTCTCCTCCAATAGTTGGTCGCTGGCTCGATTTCCTTTTTTAT
This sequence comes from Andricus coriarius, assembly GCA_932066315.1. Taxonomy (NCBI): domain Eukaryota; kingdom Metazoa; phylum Arthropoda; class Insecta; order Hymenoptera; family Cynipidae; genus Andricus; species Andricus coriarius. Next base: position 6,455 of record CAKNWT010331271.1, on the reverse strand, counting down.
TTTATTCGCAGAAGCGACGTCGTCGTAAAACTCGTTGGAATTATCGTTCGTTGTCCGTTAAGACGGAAGAAGACAAATTCACTACAAGGATAAATGCTCCGTTGGAAGGTGGAAAATAAGTGCGGTAACAGAGGTGTAGAATGCATCGGGATTTAGGGTGGTTGGAAGACCAGGCTTAGGTAAAGTTGAAGGCTGTACTAAAAGTGATAGATAGTAAGCCAACGAGCGAGTTTCAAGACTTCCGCTTTAAGTTTTGGCTATAGCTCTCATAACTTGAGAATGTCTCTGGGGAAAATTGTTGTCATTTTGCAAAATCGGATGCTTAGGTACTAAATTCATGGGAGTAACTATACAAATAAAATTGATAGTTTTTTCATGCCGGTAATCTGCAAGTTAGGTTTTACACTCTTAGAGTTTGGCTGCTTTTTAAATAAAACAGTATGGCCTCAGGTCAGAAAAAACCTCGAAATCAGGTAAAAGTGAGGGAATTTCATTAGTCAGGAAAAGTCAGGGATTTTGAAAAAATCTTGCAAAAGTCAGGGAATTTCTATAAGAGGCACTTTAAATAAATTTCAAGAAAACAAATTTGAAATTTTTTTATTTTAATTTAAAATTATTTTATTCCGTTCATAAAAGATTATATGTGCAAATGTTTACAAGATTAAGATTCTGGTTATGGTATGATAAGGTAATTTTAAAAATGAAAAGCTTTGCGTCCACCCTGATATAATATTCTTGTCAATAATTTATTTGTCTTGCATTTCCATTTATTTTTTCCAATTGCTTTCTTCTAATGATTATATTTTTCGTTAAAAATTTGATTATTTAATTGAAAATTTCAGAATTTTGTTAAAAAATCATCCTTTTTGTTGTAAATTCAATTGTTGAAAATTTATCTTTTTGGGATAAAAATGCAACTATTTTAGTAGAAAATTTACTTTTGGTTAAAAATTGAACCGAAATCTTTTTTGGTTAAAAATTCAACTATTTTTTTCAATTTCACCTGCTTTAGTAGATTAAAAAAAAAAAAATACAATGGTTTGGTTAAAAATTATTCTTCTTTGGTTGAAGATTTAACAATTTTGTTAAAAATTCTTCTTTTTTAAAACAATGAAAAAAGCATCACTCAGAGGGGGAGGAGGGTGTTAAAAGCTCCTAAAAAATGTATCACGTATTTTGTGAATGGCCCCTATTTACTATTACCTGACTCGTTGAAAATTCATATTTTTAATTAAAAATTCAACTACTTGTGTAAAAGTTGAACTTCTTTGTTAAAAATGTATTTTTTGTATTGAAGGCTCGTCTCTTTGGTTGAAAGTTTAACTAGTTTGTTGAAAATTCGTTTTTTAGGTTTTTAAATAATTTTTTTTTACACTAAAAATGTAACTCTTCCATTTTTTCCTTAAAATTGATCTTTTTGGTCGAAATTTCGTATTTTTTGACTTGACTGAAAAATCAACTATTTGGCATATCAACCATTCCATTTTGTTGTTGAGAATTCATCCTTGTAGGTTGAAAATTCTACTATTTGGTTAAAAATTCAACTATTGTGTTGAAAATTTAATTATTTTGTTAAAAGTTTAACTCATTGGTTGAAAATTTAACTATTTTTTAAAACTTCGTTTTTATTTGGTTGAAATATGAAGTCATTTGTCTTCTAAAAAAGAGCCTCGGTGGCTCAGGCGATACAGCGCTAGGTTTCCGTGCTGGGGGACTACGGTTCGGTCTCTGAGCCGGTACAAATGAAAATTTTTCTGTGTACTTTTACCGGGGATTTGGTGGTTCGAAACCCACCTTAAACTGTAGGTCCCGTCAGAAGAGGCTGATTACCTCGCTCCATGTCGAGGGGACTAGCCTTGGGGGCCACTAGTCGACTTTGAGAAGATTCGGAAATGAGTTAGCGATCATCACATTACAAACAAGCAAACAATTTTTCCTCTAAAAAATTCAATTATTTGGTTAGAATAGATTGTTTTTGCTTGAAGTTTAATCCTATTTCTTTGAGATATCGACCATATGGTTACAAATTCATCTTCGTAGGTTAGAAATTCAACAATTCGGTTAAGAATTCAACTATTTTGTTAAAAAGTCATCCTTTTAGGTCGAATATTCAACTGTTTTGTCGAAAATTCATCTTTCAGGGTAGAAAAGTCATTTTTAGGGTTTCGTAGCCCCGGGCAGAAACCCTTATAGTTTCGATCGGATGTCCGTCTGTCGTACTTGAAATGCTGAAAATTGTGAATTTTCGATGAAAGTAACTATGCAGAGTAGGGAAGTCCAAAAAAACAACATATTTTTTTGCAGTTGTCTCACCTTCCTTCGAAATGTGGAAAAATAAGAGGGTGAAGAAAATGTGGGGAGGAGGTGTAGGAGAAGTGAGATGAAAAGTGGGACGAAAAAGTGAGGGGATGAGAATTAGTCCAATTGAGAGGAAATGAGAGGTGTGGAAGCAGGGGATGTGATGGGAAATAAGAGGGTGGGGAGTAGGGGTAGTGAGGGGAGATTAATTAGAGAGAGTAAGGGAATTGGGAGAGGGGAGGTAGGGGAATGATTAGAAATGAGGGTGAATAGGGGAGGGGTAGTGATGGCTGTGGAAGGGAAGTAGGGGAAGGTCAGAGTCAGCTATGAAAGCGAGGAGAGGGAAGTATATGAGGAAGAAGTGATGAAGAAGTGAGATGTGAGAAAGAGGGGTGGGGGGTTAGCCAAGGTGAAGTGAGGGGAGGGAAAGTATAGAAAAGTGAAGTTTGAACGACTTAATTATGACATCCTTTTTTGTAGGCGCGAGGTGCCTATTTTGACTAATTTTTGTAGGTTGAAAGAAAGAAATTCTTAATTTTTAATTTGAAATTGTTTTATTCCGTTTATGAAAGATACTATGTTCAAAATGTTACAAAAGATTAGAATGCTGATTTGTGAATATTAATGGTCAGGGAAAATGAAAATTTATTTAGTGAAAAATCAGGGAAAATAAAAATTTGAGCAGGGAAAAGTCATGGAATTTGGAAAGTTAGGTTTTTCGGCCACCCTGTAAAAGGAACAGATTGAAAATACGATATATTTTTTTTGTGACTTATACATATCAATTTTAATATACTCTGCTTTTTTCAGAGGTTTTCATATTTAAAAGCCTTTTGCGTACTAAGGTTCAGAATCTACTATTTCACTTTCATGAGTTTACTTCGAGACAACAAAAATTTTATTTATATTTAAAACTCTACATAAAAAAATATCCATAAACTGAAAAATCTGAACTCGGTCAGCCTGAAACCGATGGCATTTTTCACTCAAACAATTTTTCCACTCTTCTCAAGTCACGTCACTCATGCAGGTCCTTTATATGAAGTTTACTATACTCGTAAGCTAGAAGCTATAAGCTATAAAAGAATATCACGATTGACGTGCCTTGAATACCGTTGTAAAATTAAAAAGTGGGGCACGAGTAATAATTTTTTACCTCCATTACTTTGTCGTTATTCAGGGATACATTCATTTACACAGTTAATACCAGTTTAACTAAATCACTTTTATTTCTGTTTCTGATCATCAGTATAAAAGAAACTTGCACCCTTTACATATTGCAAGATTGACTTAGTTATTACTTCGTTGGTTGTTAGCGTCGAGATAATTTAGATCTGCTGGAAGTTTTTCCTAAGAATAGTCTCCGCAGAGAGTTATCGATTGAACCATAAAAAGGAAGAATAAAGTGCAAACCGCTATCGATGCAGCGTCCTTGTTAAGAATTTTTATTTAGGAATGATGGCAAGGGTATTTTTGTAGTTGACATCTTGGATGGTAATTTAGAGAAAATGAGAACCAATTTCACACTTGATAGGATCGGACTTATTGATTAGAGGGAATATTGAGAAGCATATTATGACGGCTTTCTCAGCATCGCTTATAAAATGCATTGAAATAAGCAATCACTTCTTGGTAGTTGAGAGAAATTTCTCTCGTGTGCTTGAAAGCCATCTGCAATCAACAAAGAAGTAGTGCAACTATCCATCAGCAACAGACATATGCTTCATATCGAATAAGAGCGAATGCTTGTGCATATATATTTCACACCATTCTTGTCTCAATTAACTGCAAATCGTGGTTTGTATATAAAGGCCATCAAACACTTCACCTGCATGCTTCATAAGCAAGTAGTTCTCAGTTATGAGTGGTACTATAAAGTGGGTTTATGGCGGATTACACATATCTTGCTGACAGCAAGGATTATCTTTGGATTAGAACTGCAATAAGACTCTCACCTTCTTTCAGATATTTTGGTTTAAAGTTTATTTAAATATGGATTTGCAATTAAGGCCAAATTGCAAATCCATAAACTTAAAAATTGCTAGACAATTGAAATTTGTTTTACATTACGAAGCACTCAATTTGAAGTTTCCAGGCGTTTACCAGGTTTTTTTGCAGGGCAATCAAAAAATTCGAAATCTCAGGCTTACTGCCCATTCCATACGTACCTCAAGTTCTGAACATTCAAATGAATGAAATATTTTTTTCCAAATTGTATTTTATTTATAAATATTCTTCCAACTATAATTTAAAATAATAAATTATAAGTTTCTTTTGAAATCTATTATTTGCAATATAAACGAATGAATATTTTAGCGAAAGTTAAAATGTGTTTTATCATCACGCTTATTGCTTTTATGTAAGTCATTTCTCATTTAAAAAAATAAACAAATTACACTCCATAAGCTAAACATTTTTTTTCATTTACAAAAAATGGTTTAATTATTCAAATACCAAATAAAAGAAAATAGGAAGGTGAGACAACTGCAAAAAAATATGTTGTTTTTTTGGACTTCCCTACTCTGCATAGATACTTTCATCGAAAATTCGCAATTTTCAGCCTTCTACAAACAAGAGGGAGTTCTTTTAGAAAATTTAAAGACTGGGTTTGAGCGATATAGTAAATAATAAATAATAATAATAACATAATAAAAATGATCAAGTAAAATAATATATAGGCCAAGGTCATTTTGCCTTAGTTAGTTAATATAGCAAAAGTTTAAGCAGTTTGAACTAAGGATCTTTCCATCTTTGAAACTTCCTTCTTGATAAGTTTCAGTATATTTTAGATATCTCTCGATATCTCGTTCCTCTTGAACATTCTGCTCCGTGCCCTAACTCTATCTATGTTTGTTATGAACGCTCATGTTCGTTGCGATGCGATGGTAGAATGGGATCTCGCCAGAAGGACTTTGCGCTCGTCCTGCTTCCGTCCAAGTCTGCAGTGCTTTGCTCTATATTATATCCTCTGTAAGTAGTAGCTCACTCTATATATCTCGTGTGGGCAAATAAACAGTTTCCAAATTAAACTGAGGACTAGTCTCTCGTTTCTTTTTATTCCTCTTCCTCTAGTTTCCACTTCGATTCAGAGAATTGTTGCAGCGAGAGAAGGACAAAAAGTGATATATATTTAGATAGAGAAAGAGAGAAAAGGAAGTAGGGTGTAGCATGAGTGGGTAAGGGATGAGAGGAAAGAGGTAGCCAAGCACTCTAACAGCTAAGGGTACTCCTGATTCTGGGCTCGGAGCCAGGTTGATAGTAGAAAAAGGAAAATTATGACGACTAACCATGAACGAGAGAGCCGGAGAAATTAAAAAACGGAGAAAATGGAACTGCGAATTAACCGGAAAGCCGCGAGGCCTCGCCGCGCGCCACCACGAAATACTTTTATGGCCGAGTGTAGCATTGCAAAAAGAACAGCCTGAGGAATAGACACAAACTCACGATCCAATAACTGTGGTTCTAAAAAATGTAATAAAAATCGTGACAGGAATTTGCCTGGAGGAATTTGAAAAAGGTTTTACAATGGTTTCGCATTTTCACAATGTGGACTGAAGCGATAGGGTAAATTTTGACGGCGGAGAATTTAAGCGGTATTCTGTTCTGTTCAAATGCTTTGACTTTTGTAAAATGGGAGTGGTTTCAACTCATATCCCCAGTAATTCCACTTTGTTTATTAAACTTTTCGGGGTGCAATTGGAAAAAAGAGGTAACAAAAAAAAAAAACCAATCCCACTAAAAAGGCTTGACTGCTAAACCCTATGCCCCGGCAGGTGAAAAATATAGACGTCATCTGCGTTCCGATCCGATTAACACGTTCCCTCTGATGTAAAGTTTATTCCCATCGCTCCACTCGTCCCTGTTCGTAATTGCTCGCGTTGTCACTTTCATTAATTCCAAAAGTCGAGGAGTCCTAGCCTATCCATCCATTAGTTCGCGGATCGATAGACAAGACTATCCGTCTCTCTCAATTTTGATCTCTCCCGCGTCGCGAATGAAATTAGAGCCTGCATCGGTACTTGTCGGAATTGGCTCTCGCCTGTAAGTGACGGAAAGTTGATGTGCGGCGTAGGTATCGAGATGGATCGTCTCTCTGCCTATATTTTCGCCAACACACACACACACACACACACACACACACACACACACACACACAC
>CAKNWT010331269.1:0-22192 GCA_932066315.1 Andricus coriarius | reverse complement strand
TGGTACTCCAGCAATCATTTCCTATGCTGGGTCTCTCTTGGACTCCTAGATGAGATGTTATAAATTTCGACGCGCAGTTGACAGTATTTCAAGATCTCATCACGAAACGTACCATTTTCATTCAGATAGTTTGGCTGTTCGATCCGTTGGGTTGGTTGAGTCCAGTTGTAATAACAGACAAGATCCTTATTTAGACTCTCTGGGTTGTAAAGATCTCGCAGGACGACCCTCTTCCGAACGAGGATCGATAACGCTGGCTAGAGTATCACGACGGTCTTCGTGACATATCCTCTATTAAAGGGCCTCGTTTGATCCAATTCAGTTCACCTTCTGGTTCCTATGAACTACATGAATTTCTCCGATGCTTCGGATAGAGTCTTCGCCGCAGCAATTTATCTTAGTGTGACCTCTAATTCTGTTACGAAGTCAGTGTCGCTGTTGATTTCGAAGACTAAGGTCGCTCCCTTAAAAAAGGTATCACTACCGCGCTTAGAACTGCATTAGTTTTGTACCATCACTTTCCTTTTATCACCATTTCTTCTTTGGAATCAAGTCCAAAATGGTTGCCTGTTTGAGATATTTGATCAGAAATTCCAACATCAGTTAATCTTGAAGTTGATTTAAAGCAGCGAACACTGTTCGCATGTTGTGATGTTTCCAGCAGCTTGAAAGGAGTCAACAATTTTAGATTAGTGTCTCGCTTTGCATGGCACAGATTGGCGATTTAATCCACCAGGTGCGCTGAACTTTTGGTGAATTCATACAAAGAAATGAGCACATTTCTGGCTCAAGTAAAGGACTCTTTGAACTCAGGACATCTTCAATCGATGTCCTATGATCCTGGTGAGCATGTTTGATTGAAGAACCTCTCAGTAGTATCCCTGAGTCAATTTACATTGACATTACCTCGAATCGCTTATCTCGATTTATGAAAAACTGAGGTCAAACATGCGGTCAGCAAGGTGGCCTTAGTATTGATATTCATCTCAAAATAAATTCTTTCCTATTCATATGTTGTGAGGTTCTCAATGAAGTCAGATTTATTCATGTTTGAGAGATTGCATAAAAGGGTCTGAAAAGTGAAAGGGGAACTATTGACAATCTTGAGGCGTGCCCTACGGACCTCCAATATTTAGTTTGGCTGTTCGTTAAGTCTAGATTAGTATTGCAATCACCTGTGAGGATAATGTTATTGTAATTAAGGAGGTGCACCAATATTTCTAAATTTCTACAAATCTAGATAGAGCTTTGGTAGAAGCACTATTTTTTGTAGATCTAACATCGATAAAAAGGAATTCGGATGACGCATAAGTTGATAATAGACTCACTCCTGCCACAGCATATCTGAAGCCCCTACATGGGATTTATGTTGTTTCCACAATGTGAATCGCCTCGGTGATTCGATTTCTCGTTACGAGACGCACGCATTCATTGTTCCAAGATGACGTAAGAAGTAATCCTAATGTCAATATAGGCAAGCAGCATTTAAGAGGACTAATGTCAAAAATTAGTGATAAACGACGAGACGATAATTTCTTGTTGATCGATTTTTTTTCGGTTTCGTTAACTTCTCGCTGTACAAATTATCGTCGAATCAATTGTTTTTCTCAGTATCAGATCGTCTCCGGAAATGAGCGATTTCTACCGAGCACCGAGGAATCTCAATTTTGGTGTTTCCAAAATGGAAATGACACGCGTGCATAATAAAAAGTATTGCTTTCTGAGAAACATATAAAGGGTTATTTGCAACAGGGGGTTTGAAAGAGATAATAATAATACCAACCTACCAAAGGTGTTTTCGCGTTGTCGTTGCGGTAGGGCTTGAGCTTTCCTCTCATTAATTTGACGGCTATGTTGGCTGTAGTATTGCTACTGACAGGGTTACCCATCCCACACAGAACGAAGAGGAAAGTGACAAAGAGGAATACCAAAACCCATATATTTTAATGGAGAGTCTTTTGAAGCCTCTGGAGCCACCGCTGGAGGCCACAGCATGCAGCCAACCACCTCAACATAAATACCGTGGGAGAGCATTAAGTGGGATACCACAATGAATGAGGAATTGGTGCGTCTTTATTATGAAAGTACGAAGTTTGAAACACCACGCGAAAAAGGATACAATTTTAGAACGACCTTTGCTGCAAAGTATCCTCAAATAGAGAAAGTCACACTACGAAATCTTATCGCTAAGGTGCAGGACATCAGGACTAATCTACACATCTCAGAAGATCGAGCAATGGAGATTAAACAACAGGTTGATTTGACATGGAGGAGCGACGGCAGTGAACATCGGTAAGGGGAGGCCGCGTCGCACGAACAAGTAGCGGCCATTAATGTTCTTCCTCAACCTGGTGAAGATCCAGCACCATCACATCCTCCAGAGGTAGATGGCCTAATACAACCAGAGCCAGAAGCAGAGGTTCAACAACCAAGAAAACGTTTAAAATGGACATACAAAACAAGTCCGATAAGTTGCCGTCCGATAATTGTACACTCCCCTTAAAAAGTCATCACACGCACGGCACGCACACTAATTGGGGGTTTCCCACTACTTGTTCTATTTTGCTTATGATTTGCGCATCATTCTTACGCATGCGTGCACCTAATATCGTGCTACTAGAGGGAGCATCCAACAAGTTCGCAATTCCTGGAATTTTCCGCTTCTACAGCCAAGACATGAGAAACTTATCGGACTTCTACTGTACTATATGAACAGAGATGTAATGGGCTATTATTTTTTGGGAAAGAAAAGTGGGCAAAGTGTAAGAAGAGAACATCATCGACTCTTCTTACTTAAGTACCCAGAACTAGCCACAGGAATAAAAGAGCAGAATCTAGCAGATCAAAAACGCTCAATATCTGCAAACAGATTGATTTCGGCTGTTGAAATAGCTGCCATCGAAATGGAGGTGGAACAGCAGATTCCAATTGATGAATTTCCCTTGAAAGATGTGGACAACGAGGGCCTGATTAAAGCTGAAGGCATGGGTATTAGGGAGAATGAACGTCAAGTACCGGATCCACTAGAACCACATCCGGTCATTAATAACGATGATCTGAACAGCGAAATCCTAGAAAAACTACAGCACCTTGAAAGGAATTTTGGTCATGCTTTACTAGCGTTCAGACATGTAGAACCAACACAAAGGCATTCTCTGCCCAAAATGAACATCACAAATGATCTGCGTGCACTAATAAAACACCTGAACCGCAAGGTTTTACCTATGCAATTTGAGCGCAACACAAAATGCGTTAGACGTGCAAACTCTTGTATACTGTGCAGCTGTGGCAACCGTTAGAACGCTGGGCCGCAGAGCTAGGCCTATAAATACAGTATTTGTTCCTGGAATGGAACTAGATCCACCATGGAAGATCAGGTTGGATATGGATGCAGCAAAGTAAGGTGTAAATTGGATCGACCGACTCAATATAAAAAAGGGAATAGAACCAGAAAGCTGATGCGCCATGTTACTAAAATCATCCACCCTCGGTACATCGAGACATTAACACCAGCAATATTGGATGAAATCATAGACGCCCAACGGTAAAGAATTGATATTATTACTGCTAGACTGCGTCGGTACAAGAAAGGTAGTGCAAGAAGGCAATAAAATCGAACATTTTAGGCTGATGAAAGAAGGTTCTATCGTGATCTGAGTGTAAAGCAAAAAAGCCAGCAAGACACCAAAGAGCCTTCACAAGAAGACACGACTAACTATTGGTCTAGTGTTTGGAGGAAATCGACAAGAAGCAATTTAAACTCTGCGTGGTTCCAACTAGAGAAGACAAGAGGTAGCAACAACCCTGAAATGGAGCTGACTAACATCACAGCTTTGGATGTTTCAATGGTTTTGAAAAGAAGAAGTAACTGGGAAGCTCCAGGTCCGGACATGGTGCACAACTTCTGGTACAAGTACCTGACTAGTGTGCATCCTGCGTTGGCACGGTGTTTTCAGAAGATCATCAAACAACCACATCTGATGCCAAGCTTGATGCTCCAGGGTACTACGTGTATGTTGCATAAAAACCATACGCTTAAAATCCATGTTATTTTCGACCGATAGCCTGTCTTCCAACAACATATAAATGTCTTAGAGCAATCATAGCACATAAGGTATATTCTCACTGCGACGAGAATGACATCCTTACAGAAAAACAAAAAGGATGTTGGAAAAACTCGCGAGGCAGTAAATATCTAGTCACCATAGACGCTGTTGGCATGAAGCAAGCTCGTAAACATCAAAGAACCTTGCACATGGCATACATTGACTACAAGCAAGCGTTTCCTTCCATACCACATGACTATTTGTTTGAAGTATTAAAAATATACCAAATTTCCCGAGGCATCATTGACTTCCCAAGTCGTGCGATGATGCCTTGGGGTACAAGAGTCAAGTGACCCAGCTTGTATACATGGATGACCTGAAGCAATACGTAAGTGTATACCAGAAACTGCAGCAAGTGCATTTAACCAGAGGAAAATTAGGAACCGCAGAGCAAGAGAACGATTTCGAGAATGAGATCGAGGCAATGGCTGAGGAGGAGTCATATAAAAACCGGGGTATTCTCGAATCTAAGGGTATTCAGCATACGATAGCATAGAAAAGCCTAACGACTGCCTTCACTGCAAGCCTCAGATTGGTTCTGAAGAGTTCTCTTGACTCGGAATGCAAGATCAGGGCAATCAACACCAATGCCATCCCTGTCCTTACGTACTCCTTTGGGCTCATAAAAAGGTCGAACACCGAACTGAACGATTAAACAGAAACATCCGCGTAGAAATGACGAAGCACCGAATGCACCACAGTAATTCGGTGATTGAACGAGTAGTTCTGCAACGACATAGAGGGGGTAGGGGCATTGTAGATGTCAGGAAACTATGTGAGTCACAAGTTATACAGTTGCGAGACTATTTTAACAGCAAGCGATATGTTACGCTTTACAACACCATCTGTAAAGCAGATCTTACTACACGCCCTTGAATTTGGACTCAGAGGACGCCTTGAATATATGCGCGGAAACCATAGAGGAATAAGAAACTCAATGAAGACAGAGAGCCATCCACGGCGAGCACCCCAAAATGTTAGAACAACTTGAAGTGGATAGTGAAGCATCCAATATTTGGATGAGAAAGAGCGTCCTGTATCCGGAAACGGATACAGGCGGCCGCTGTGTAAGCATAAAAGCAGTAAAAGACACCATGCTCCTAATTTTGTACCAATCACATCATTGCAACTGATGTCATACATCGTATTAAATTAACTAATTACACCCTCATCTCATCAGTCAGCTAAATGAAGACGCTTCAGATATATCACTCTTTCGTAACTTTTTCCAAAGGCAAAGGTAACCAGGTCCAGAGGAAGAGTGTCCACTAATTACTGCTAAAGAAGTGAAGAAAGTTATCGCTAGAACTAAGAACTTTTCAGCGCCAGGGCCAGATAAATTCAACAACTTTTGTTGGAAGAAGTTCACTTCTATGCACCAACATCTAGCTCGTATATTTAGAACTTTCTTAAACGGAGAACAACCCATACCATAGTCACTAGTGGAAGGACGCACGGTGTTGATCCCATAGACTGGAGATTTATCAAGTCCAAAGAACTACAGGCCCATAGCTTGTTTGAACACCAGCAACAAGCTATTTACTGGCAACCTCGATGGGAGGATATTAACATCTATCGAGCCAGTATGGAGTGCAATAGTTGAACAACGTCGATGCAAGTGAGGGCTGATAGGCTGCAGAGAGAATCTGTTAATAGACAGGTGTATTACCCAGGACTCGATCAAGTATCGACGCAATCTGTCCATGGCTTGGATTGCCTACCGTAAGGCATTCGATAATAAAGAGCTTATGCTCTTGTGGCGGACAAGATTTGTCATAACATCTAAAAAAGACAAGTCACTACAAGCTATATCACATAAAATATTGGGGTATTCCAAGGAGACGCTCGAAGTCCGATACTTTTCTGCATCTCCCTCTCGCCTCTATCTATTGTACTCCGAGGCAAAAGCTCTGGATACCTATGTGGCCCGCCGAACAGAAGAGAATATAAAGTCAACCCCCTTTTATTCATGGACGACCTTAAACTCTTTACTTCCTCGAAAGAGGACCTTAACATCCTTGTGGAGGCAGTAAATAGGTACTCTAAAGCGACTGACATGAGCTTCGGACTGAATTAGTGTGCCTGCGTCCACCTACACCAAGGAAAACTAGAAACTACATCATCGTGTGACGATCAGGATATTCAACTCATAAGCGTAAATACCATTCAACATCTTGGTAATGGAGAAACATATGCATATCTTGAAATACCGCGAGCGGAAACACAAAATATGCGTGTGTTAAAAACGGCCCTTGAAAAAATGTATCGACAAATGATCAGAAAAATTAGGACTTCCGAATCATCTGGAAAGAATAAGATCCAGGCGACCAATATGCTGGCCGTTCCTATACTTCTCTACACGTTAGGTGCAGTAAAATGGAACGTCGATGAGTTGAAGCAATTTGACCGAAGCACACGCAAGATGATGACAACCCATCAAAGTCATCATCCTAGGTCCTCCGTACCTCGAATATACCTGCCTCGAGATAAAGGGCGTAGAGGCTTGCTAAGCTTAGAGTGTCTGCATCGACGAACGGTTCTGGCTACAGCCTGCTCAGTTCTAAATAGCACAGATTCTCTTATGCGGCCCATGCATCAACATGAAGTCGTCATTTCTGCTGCGTTTCTATACCATGCCGCAGATAGGGCTGTAGAGGAGCTTGGCCTCCCAATTGATTCCAGCGACACTACACATGGCCTAGCATCACTAACACCTTTGGTACTCAAAAGTCGTGTACAGGAAGCAGAACATACGCTTCTACTAAGAGAACATGCTGACAAGCTCCTTCATGGTAAATTCTATGGCATCATACCTAGAGGAGAGCTCTCGATGGGTCGGTCCAACATGTTTCTCAAGTCTGCTGGATTGGGATCGGTGACTGAGGGATTTCTTTTTGCCCGTCAAAACGGCGTTATAGACACCTTAGTTTCCCGCAAGCGCATAATGAATGTACCTGCAGGCGATGCCAACTGCCTAGCGTGCATGCAAGAGCCAGAATCTCAAGACCAAGATCATTTACGTGATTGAATTCTCGGCACCAGCCGATGGTAATATCACGGCAAAGGAGGAAGAAAAACGGGTGAAATATCAAGCACTTTTTTTCGAGCTTAGCACGCTGTACCAAGGCTACAAAGTCCATCTTGTAGTTCTCATAATCGGCTATCTTGGAGGTATGAAAGCTTCATTTCTTAACCAAGTCAACAAGATTCCGGTTTGCCAGCGTCAGGCTCATTTCATCGCGAAACGGCTGCAAAAGGCTGTTCTCTGGGATCACTTCATCTAGTTCGTCAGCACTGTTCCCCATATCATTCTACAATCATTGGTAGCTCTAAAAAAGTATCCAGAGGTGAAACCTTCATTTCCAACTGTCCTGTCTGCCGCGTAAGGTCATCCGCAGCTAGAGACCTGACTCCAAGGAACAGTGCTGGACGATGTTAGCTCGCGTAAATTTCCCGCTCTTGCTTAACTTCTAGGACAGAAGAAGCAGAAGTGGATGACGTACACGTTACAGCTGCGTCGGGATTGTTTGCTTTAAGGAACCATGATCGTAGCTTCCGGAGCCTAGAACTTCTAAATAAAATTTTGAAATTTTGTGGAAAACTCAAAAAACTGAAATTTTGTTCTTGAAAAGATGTGTTCTTTAAATTTTTTATTTTGTTGAAAACTCAAAATGCTACAATTTCGTTCTTGAAAATGCGTCTTCTTTAATTTTGTCGTCAAAATAAGCCATACATGTGCATGACATGTCCTGTAAGTTTCAGTTAGGGACCTCCAGTGGGTAATGAGAAAAAAAATCGTAAGGTCCTGCACGATGAAGCGATGCGGATACTGCGTAGTGTAGCGTAGTCTGTGACTTTGCAAACAGCACATGACGTGCAATGTAATGCATCGATTTATACAATTTAGAAGTAAAAGTAAAGGTTTGTTTTAGTCATTACCCTTTTAAGAATGCCACCAAAACCATAACAAGGACCTTTGCCATATACATAAAAGGGCAGCTGCGAAAACAAACATTCAACGCCCGTACGACAAACAGATTACCAATGCTAGAGAAATATACGACTATGCTAAAACATACTACAAAGGTATTCATATCGAAAAAAGATGTTTCCTAATTTCAAAGACTTTAATATAGTAGCCGTATTTAAAATTAGGAGTAAAATGCGTAAAATGTGCAAGGTTCGTCATACCAAATAATGCGTTCTTTGATTCCATACTCTCATTCATTGTTTATATGTCACTCTTACTTGTTCAGTTGTTTAAAATGATGTTTTACAATACAAAATTGTGGCAAAAAAGGTTTTTACCTTTACTTATTAATTTTATAAACCGATGTGTTACATTGACAACACTAAGGTGTCTAAAATATCACAGACTTCGCTACGCCACACAGCAGCCGCGTCGCTTCGTCGTGCAACCCCTTACTGTTTATTTTTCTTCTCAATAACCACTACTGGCAGTCCCAAGATAAAACTTACAGAATTTTTGAAGCACATTTAAGGCTACTTTTGACAACAAAATTTGAAAAATTAAAAAATACATATTTTCAAGAACGAAATTTTAGTTTCTTGAGTTTTCAAAAAAATGTCCGATTTTTTTTTCTAACATAGATTCTCGCTACAGCTAAATCCTATTACGCGGCCCCGTAAGTGCCAAACACGAGCGTCAAGAATCTGCGCTCAAATCTAGTGGACATGCGCACTGTGAACGCCCTGATAGCAAGGAACGTTCTTGGAAAGTTCCCGGACCGTGTAAAATGTCCACCGCTTAGGAACGTTCCAAACATAAATTACCGTTATTGTTATTATTATCAATAAATATCGCGTAAACAGTAAGTGATAGGTCAAAATCGATGTCAGTTTACGATATGGATATCATATTACAGGTAGTGTATGCGGTACTCAAAACTCCAAAATGACATCCATTTTCACCTATCTCTTACGGTTTACGAGATAATTGTTGTTAAAAATAACAATAGGGGAAGGTTCCCCTTAAGTCCCAATGGAAAGTTCCCAAGCGGCGGACATTATACACGTTCCAGGAACGTTCCGTAATATCAGGGCGTACTCTTTCCTTTTATCTCGTGCGAAGTGTGCAAGTGAGAAATTAATGCCTGGTGATTCACTTGCACATTGCTCACAGAAGAAAAAGAGAGAGTCGATGTACATTGCGACCACGCACTACCTTGTGGTGCAGATTTTTTTCACTTGGGTCTCCCACTTAAAGGAATATTCAACATGGATCACGTGACCCGACTCGTCCCTTACCGACATTTTGCTTTTGTCAAACTCCTTCCTTGACGTGTTGATGGGCGAAAATGTGTTTGCAGAGAACCTAACTGATTTTTCAGTCTTTGTATAATACGTATTGTGAATTGGAAAATTCCTTGGTTTATTTCTTGTGAGAGTGTCAAATAAGGTGGAGCCGAAAATGGAGATGCTTTTCCAAAAAATTAAAAGTCGCTATACAAATACCGGAATCATCTATCGATAGCGCATACAGACTGGGGAAAGTGAAAGGGAAACGTCCTATCATTGTGAAATTCATTGGTGTACGTTGGGAATTCCTGCCAGTGATCGCACGAAGCAGTAGCATGAAAAGAGAAAACTATTACCTGGGTCAGCGGAGAAGCTTAGAAAATCTTTTTTTTTTGTAATAAATTATTTAGACAAGTAGGCAAAATAAATAAACTTTTAGCGTGTAACATAGTCGTAAATTCTGAAGCAGTCAACGATTTGTTGACTCAGCTGACGAAGGAGGGATAATAGTCAATAAACTAATACCTAAATCATTAATGAAGGAAAAATGCAAACATAAGACACCCAATCGAGAAAGTCAAAATTATTTCGGGAGTGTCATTTAATTGATTTTACCAATGACACTCAGACTTTCAGACTTTATTCAATTTCATCGTGATTTCTCCGTCTTTCGATGTGATGCAATAAATTCCAAGAGTTAAGCGAAGGAGTCATGTTCAGTCAAGTTATAGTCAACGAAAATGAACCAGGCAGTTTCTCACCGGGATCCCGCACTTCTCAATACCTTGCCTCGATTTAGTTCAGGATACGAGTCCTCGATCCTATCCAATAAGGCACTCCCTTGATGTCCAGAAAAAGGTTTTGGTTGTTGGTGAAAATTGGCAGAGATGTAGCCTCCGGAAGCTACGACCACGATCGTTCACCGAACGATCGATCCCGACGCGACCGGAGGTGATACGTCATCCGACTCGTCACTTCCTGCAACACTAGAAGACGATCGAGTCGGGAAATCACTAAAACAATTAATTGGGACTTGAAGAGCCACTGACTTTTAATTTACGGACTCAGAAACCTGAGTTCTCTAGAAGACGCACAATTGGTCTCTTATCGTTGCAACCCCGAAAATTAGCATACCAGCCTACACCTTGATGGCAACTGACTCCCTCTGAGAAGGGAGCCCGGCAGTCCCCTACCAAGGCACCATCAAGCGACAACATGACTCACTACTCAAGCCAAAGGTAGCCCCCAAAACTTATATACAGAAAAGGAACCTTAAACGAGAAGAGGCATTGGGAGGATGCCATGTGATGATCAATGTAGCCCGAAGGTCAATCAAAAGAGAAAGAATAACATCAAATAAATTATTAACAAAAAAATAAAATAAAGAATAAATTATTAACTAGTAGCTCGTGACTTTTTGACTGAATATGCAATGTGCAGCGTCAGTGCATTGTGACTTAAACGATTCTTATAATTGTGACCATTGCGTGACATTTATACTAGTGAGATGCTGTCATAACTTTTTAATTTATAATAGGGCATTAATGAGTGTCTGCGAGTAAGTGATTATTATATTGGATGCATGTTCTCGATTCTGTAAGGATTTTCTCAATTTTCCGTGAAGTCATAAAGACAGGTGTCCACGGATTTCGTAACCTTTACACGGGTTCGATAGATCGGTGAGCATTGAGTTGTTAATACCACCCAGATTTTTGTTTATAATTCAGCGTCTGGCCAATCGACAACATTCAAACTTTATTATCATCGATTCGAATCGAGAAAGTCAAAATTATTTCGGGAGTGTCATTTTAATTGATTTTACCAATAACACTCAGACTTTCAGACTTTATTCAATTTCATCGTGATTTCTTCGTCTTTCGATGTGATGCAATAAATTCCAAGAGTTAAAGATTGTAAATGACTTCTCAACATTAATTCAAGGTACTTGGAATTTTTAAATTTGTTGATAATTTGAGTTGGAATAATAATTATTTTATTGGCGAACTGCTTTACATGATACAAACCATTTTTATTCAATTCTTTTTTAAAGATTATATTCGCGGACTCTTATTTTAACGTGTGTCGACTTTTTTCTGTTCACCATGTCTATTTCTAGTTACTTTTTGGAACATACCGAGCTTTGCTCTCGGATCCAAACTGCTTTTGAAAATACTCAAAAATTAAAACAGATCAACAAAGGAACTTTGGTCTCAAGACTTGAGTCCTCAGAGAACAATTGGACGCGTTTTCAGGCTTAACATTGGGAGTTAGTAAAGGTTCGCGATCGGAATGCCACGAACATTTATTTCACTAGTAATTTTTATGCAACCGCCGAAGAAGCATATATTTTCGCGAAGAGAGCGTTTATGGACGAACTGGAAAAACTCTCGAATGACCTTGCTTCTACGTCGATGAATGATTCAGCCCCACAAATTGCTGGATTATCTAACAGATCAATGCCAAAGATTGAATTGCCTAAATTCTTTGGGAATTACACAGAGTGGGCAAATTTCAAGGATTTTTTCACATCTTTGGTTCATTCAAATCCTAGAGTATCATTATTGGAGAAGCGTTATCACTTAAAATCTAGTCTCACAAGTGAAGCAGCTCCACTTCTTCATCGAATTCCGATAACTCAAGGCAATTATCAACGTTGCTGGGATCTGCGTTCGGAGTGCTTTGAAAATTAAAGAGTTCTTATCAACTCTCATTTGGCTGAGCTTTTGTCAATTAAGCCAATGAAAGCTGAGTCTTCGAGTGCTCTGTGAAAGTTTATAATGCAACGGTTGATAACAACGAACCTTTATCTGCCTTAGAGGAACAAGTCCACAAATGGTCATCATGGCGATTAGGAAACTTCTCTTAGAAATTCCACGAATCCTCCACCGTTTGACCAATTGAAAATATTCTTACAAACCAGGATTCGGACCTTGGAAGTTTTAGATTCTACTCCAAATCAGTCTAATCAGTCCTCGTCTCAGCGATCCTCAAAGTTTCAATTTTATAAGAAAAGGTTTGGAAAGTCCACAAAGTTGTCGAATTCAATAACAGCCAACGTCAACGCAATTGCAGAGCAGCCAATGAAGGAACAACCGTCTAAAGAACAGTGTACGAAGAAGCCATTTCAGGAAAGGAAATGCTTTTTATGTCGTGAACTGCATTATCTAATGCCGTATCCACAGTTTTAAAGTCAGTCTGTAGCACAAAAGAAAGAGTTAATTTTTCAAATAAAATTGTGTAGTAATGATAATGTCAGCTAAATCTTTAACGCCTTATCAAGCACAATCTACTCATGCGGTTTCAGTGATGTAAATTTCTCAAAATAAATCACCATTGGTTCTTGTGACAACAGCAATGGTCAGCGTGACTACATCAGTTGGTCATACAAAGTACGTTCAAGCATTTATCAATCAAGGCTTAGAGGTGTCCATACTCTCTGAGTCCCTTGCTCAAAGTCTTCAACTCCCTCGTACCAGAGAAGCTGTTGTTCTCTTAGGAGTGGGGGAAAGTAAGTCGGGAATATCGCGTGGATCAGCCAACGTCGTTGTATCACCAAGGTTTGAGTCGAGTTTCAAATGTCAACTCCGGGCTCTTGTTCTTCCGAAGTTGATTTTTAAACGCCCAGGGCATCAAATTAGTCTTGAGGAATGGCCTCATCTCACTGGACTTCAATTAGCAGATCAAAATTTTAGTGGAAGTGCTCCGATTGATCTAACTTTAGGAATATATGTTTATTTAATATTAATCGAACAAGGTCATCGAAAGGCTCACCCGGGTACTCCTGTAGTTTAGAATACCGTTTTCGGGTTGATTCTATGTGGACCTACAGGAAATAATTCATCGTTGGAGTCATCTATCTGTCGTTGGATTCAGAAGTCGTGCCTCCTAAGCCTTTCCGAAACAGCTGAGGAAGAAGAGTGTGAAAAACATTTCGAAAAGACTCACTCTAGGACTAAAGATGGGAGATACATCGTGCGTCTTCCAATCAAGAGTGACGTCACATCGACAGAAGATTCTTATTCTCAAGCTCTTCGTATGTTACTTCATATGGAACAGCGGTTCAAGCGAGATGTCCATCTACACGAAGCGTATTCAAAATTCATGGAAGAATAGAATCAACTTCAGCATATGAAGTCAGTCAACGTCCCTGCAGATCCAAGGAGCATCTCACGGTCGTTTTTCCTTCCGCATCATGGAGTTTGGCGTGAACCTGGTTCAACCACGAAACTACGAGTAGTTTTTCATGGGCCTCGGTGATCAAGTCGAGGAACTTCATTGAACGAGTGTCTTTATGCAGTGGCGTCTTCACTTCATCGTCTTTTCTGCAGATGTCGAAAAAACTTATCAAAATATCATCGTCCACGAAGATGATCAGAATCTCCAGCTTATTCTGTGGCACGAAAGTCGAAATGAGCCAGTTCAAATATTTCGACTCAGCACTGTCACATATGGTTTTACTTGTGCTCCATTTCTGGCTCTTCGCACCGTTCAGCAGCTTGGTCTTGATGAAGGGGATCGATATCCCTTGGCTGCTGAAGTGATCAAAATTCGTATCTATGTCAATGATGTCTTATCACCAGCGGATAATTTGGAAGATGCTATTGAATTATACAATCAACTACGTGGTCTTTTCATGGCGGGCGGCTTACCGCTCAAAAAGTGGAATTCAAACAGTCATGCGATAATGCAGCGCATTCCGGAAGATCTGCATGCGTTGTCGCCAGATATATCTTGGCAATCAGAAACATCGGTTTCCATGCTTGGTTAAGTTGGCAGCCCAGTACCGATTGTTTTATTTTTCAGGTTTATCTTAGGCCTATTAAAGGTGTCATCACTAAGCGCCTTGTCGTCAGCCAGCCTGCTCAATTATTTGATCCTCTTGGATGGTTGGCACCTGTTATCATCGTCGCAAAGATCTTAATCCAGGAACTGTGGAAGCTTAATTTATCGTGGGATGATCCTTTGCCTAAAGGAGTTCGTCATCGTTGGATAAAAATATTGTTTAGATCTTCCTCGTCTATCCGCGGTCAGGATACCTCGGTTGATAGGATTCCGTTCGTCGATGTGATCTTTCGAACTACATGGTTTCGCTGACGCTTCTGAAAAAGCATATGGTGCTGCTGTTTATTTAAAATGTCGCCTAACGGAAATTGTTTTATTGCAAAAACGAAGGTCGCTCCTCTTCAAACTGTTCCACTTACTCGTCTAGAGCTATGTGCCTCAGTCTTGTTAGCTCGTCTCGTCGCTAACCTTCAGAATCCACCGTTCCTTCAGCAATTTGGCATCATATTCCGGGTGCGGATAATCCAGCTGACTGTGCTTCTCGCGGTTTATCAGCTTCCGAACTTTCACAGTTTTAACTCTGGTGGAGTGGTCCACCGTGGATTAAAAGACAAGAAGAGAGGCCATCATCTATACCCGGTCCTCCAGAGAACACAGTGACCAAGGAAGAACGTCGAGTTACGGGCAATGTCACAGTTTGCGTCAATGAACCTTGTGAGCTTCTGAGTCGCTACTCATCTTTGGAAAAATTGCTACGAGTCACTGCTTCGTGTCTTCGATTCAGAGACGCCTTGAAATGTCGTTCTATCATCCTCTCTCTCAGATTAATTGCATCAGATCTTCGAACGGCTCTCTTTTTCTGGATTCAGCCAGAACAAAATCGCTATTTTTCTAATGAAATCATCGCTCTGAAAAATAAAACGCAGATTTTTAAGAGTAGCACTCTGATAAAGTTGACTCCGGTTTTCGATGGTCCACTTCTTCGCGTAGGAGGTCGCTCAAGGCATTCACTTCTCAATTATGATGAGAAGCATCCGTTGATTTTACCTACAGAGTCTATTCTTACAACTCTTATCATCCGTGATTTTCATCTTCGCTGTCTACATGGGGGTGTCCAACTTACCCTTGGAACGTTACGAAAATCTTATTAGATTCTTCGAGGTCGCAGTTTGGTACGAGCATTTATTCATCGGTGTTTTCCATGCGTCAGAAATAGAGGTAATACTCAGCAGCAGCTGATTGGTCGTCTCTCTTCAATCCGCATTACTCCACCTGAACGAGCATTCATCAACCCTGGGGTAGACTATGGTTTCCGATTACACTGGAGAAGGCTTCATAGATTCTTCTATTCGCTTCACCTCTCGTCGTGGTCTTTGTCGCACGTTGTCTAGTGACGAAGGTACGAATTTTGTGGCAGTAGATCGTCAATTAAAGGAAATGTTTTCTGAAACATCAGCAGAGTTCGCTTCCGTCGCTACATATCTTCCTTTGCATGGTACCCAGTGGAGATTCAATCCTCCTACAGCACCTTACTGCGGAGGTTTGTGGGAAGCTGCAGTTAAATCGACGAAATTCCATCTCCGTCGAGTCATTGGTGATACTAAATTGACGTTTGAAGAAATGACGACTCTGTTAACACAAATTGAGGCTTGCCTTAATTCTAGGCCTCTCAGAGCTCAGTCAGATGATCCAACGGACATTTCTGCGCTCACCCCAGGACATTTTCTGATTGGAGATCGGCTGAATGCAGTTCCAGAACCATCGCTTACGGACGTTCTGCCAAATCGATTAACTCGCTGGCAGCTGATCCAGCAAATGCGTGATCATTTTTGGAAGCACTGGTCAGCTGAGTATTTGAAAGAACAGATTGGAGATTTAGTTATCATTCGACATGAGAACCTTCCAGCTACTCAATGGCCTATGGGTCAGGTTCTACAGCATCATCCTGGCAAGGATGGCATTGTTCGGGTTTTCACAAAGACTAGCACACTTGATCGAACAATCGTTAAATTGCATCTATTTCCATGTTCATCTTAAGTGCAGTCATCGTGAGTCTATTTCGTCTGGGACAAAAAGCGGGCGGAATGTTGTGAATTGGACATTAGTTCACTGTTTTATGAATTTTGAATTTGTGTTCTCAACTTTATTTTCTTCGGGATCCATTTACATTTATATTTCTTCGATTTGTCCTGTATTTTATTTTTTTATTGGATGACATCAAACTTTATGTCTAAGCCGGTCTTATTGTTTTCGTGCTCTCTCTGTCTTACACATAGTCTTGTTGCTCGGTCTCCGAATTTTCTTCTCTGGTTTCGTCAGTCCGCGTTCGCCAAGCAACAAGTTCTGTCAATTTTAATTGTAAAGCTTTAAATTTGTTCTCAATAAAGACCGCGCTTTCCGGCGTTATCCGTTGTTAATTAAAATTGCTGGGGTTTTCAATGATTTGACCTAAACATGCATGTCTTCCTACCAGAGTTGTTCAGTCGTTTTTCAGTGTTCAAACAAACCGCAAAACACTTTGTGAGGACATCTACTCCCTTCGGACCGCCTAGCCCTAATCCACAAAGCCGGATAGCTATGAATGAATAGCAACTAAGAGAGGTATTCCGGGAGCAATATAGCCAAAAATCGCCGACTTTGACTTTGAATCGTGAAAAGAACAGACGAAAAAAATATTAATTTCAGAGAAAAATTCGCCAATGATTTACCGATTGCCAATGATCGCACGACGCAGTATCGTGAAAAGAGAAAACTATTACCTGGGTCAGCGGAGAATTTTAGAAAAGCTTTCTTTTTTTGGTAATAAATTATTTAGACAAATAGACAAGAGAAATAAACTTTCAGCGGGTACTAAATTCGTGAATTCTGAATCAGTCAACGATTTGATTTAAGTCAAAGGGAAGCGTGAGCTGGAAGATGACTCAGCTGACGAAGGAAGAACAATAGTCAATAAGCTAACACCTAAATCATCAATGAAGGAAGAGAGCAAAAACATAAGACACCAAAAAGGAAAGTTCCTACTGGAAACCTAAAGCAATTTGTGAGGGCATCTACTCCCTTCGGTCCGCCTAGCGCTAATCCAAAAAGCCGGGTAGCTATAAATAAATAACAATGAATGTTTTGGCGGTGGAAAATTTGATACCCCTTCCAGCAAATGGCGGTCGCCGAGGACCAGTAGAGCCAAAATTGGCAGAGAACGTCGAGACATGAGGGAGCGATGTTCTGATTGGCACCACCAGGACCGGGCCACCAAGCGAACCTGCCGACTATGCGGACGCGTACCCGTCACTCTCGTTCCAATCACGACAAGTGTCGCTCACGTTGGAAAATTGAGGACTGTTTAATGGACATTAGTTTTAAGAAAAAGTTAATTAAAAGCTCAGAGTAACGTCTAACAAACTAAAAAGGATTCTCAGGGAGATTGAGTTTGATGGCGTAAGTTGGAATTTCATTTTCTGGTGGAGAGTTTTGGAGGTCAGTTGTTAAACCCAAACTTAGAGTTACCGCCAAAACGCTCGACCAGTTTTTCCTAAGAGCAGTGCGGTATCGAGATTCTTTTTGATCGGTATCAGTAATACAAATCAGCGTATCACGTTCCGGGGTCGGTGTCGTATTGTAACTTAAGTATTGATTTGGGAACCGACTACGAATTCTATTTTTTTTCATAGTGGTGAAATTGGGGTTTTCCTTTTTTTTTGTAAAGATCGAGAAATTTTAAAGCGGCTCCGAGATTTTGTATCTGGCGGAAATGGCGTCTGAGTAAATTTTGTTTCCAAAGGGGTTGTGATGAATGGGTAGTTTGTCAGAATTTCGTGTAAGGCGAACGACTTATAGCGAATCATTGTGTTTAAAATTTATGTTCGACAGCACTTTTTTTTATCGTACAATTTTGTATGTGACGGTTTTCGAGTCTTATGTGCCAAGAGCTTTGATATGTCTAGTAATTGCTCTTTTTCTTTTTATCATAATTATATGTAATGAACTTATTTAATGTGGTAACTATTGTGGTATAGGTAATTTACGTGGATCCGCAGGTTAGGACCCCCCCCCCCCCCTTGTGAATCGAATCCTTCCTTCTCTTTTACATTTCAGGTTAGCTAGTGAGGGATATTATAGTGTAACGAAAGTGTCAAACGAAGTGTGTTAAACGAAAGTGTCAAACGTGCTGCTTGGATTACTGGTTTTGTGAATTTTGCGGCCCGTTTGTCACTTTTGTGGAACCGACTCACACCTACAGTCATCAAAAGTGCCGAAATCATAAGGAGTGTTAAAAAAAGTACCGTGACTGAATCTGGGGAGATCTTTCCAAATTTCTACGGCTGGGGAATGGAAAGATCTCTCTCTACTTATGGAATATACTATTTCCACAGATACGCTATTCAGCTAGATTCAGTTACTAAAGTCGGCGTCAAAAGTGAAAGCTTAAGGTCTCCCAAATTGAAAGATATGTATATTGTTGTTATAAAAAATCTTTTACGGTGGCGCTGATGTAAAACGTGCCAAAAAAACAAGGGTTTTGAGGCACTTTTTTTAAGCCTCGACTTTCGAGGCTTCCAAAAACCGAGCTGGACGTCTTGCAAAATCTGAAAAAATTCACAGACGATCCTTGAGGTGTCCAGAATGCAACGCAGTCCCTATTGTTGTGAAATAGATACTTTTTTTCTAACACTTTTTATACGGTGGCTATTCTCATTAAATTCCGAAATATGCGTGTAGGTTTATTTCGCAAAATATTGATCGAATTTCATTTTTTCAAATTGTACATCAATCGCGTTACGAAACTGCACATCTTAAGCCATAAAACAACTTCCTATCATTATTTATTTCCAAGATGATTTTTTGTGGAAAACGGTCTGCAATTACTAAACAAATTCATATTGTGAAATTTGGAAAACTACGTTGCATTCTGGACACCTCAAGGATCGTCTGTGAATTTTTTCAGATTTTGCAAGACGTCCAGCTCGGTTTGGGAAGCCTCGAAAGTCGAGGCTTAAAAAAAGTGCCTCTAAAGCCTTGTTTTTTGGCACGTTTTACATCAGCGCCACCGTAAAAGATTTTTCAGAAGGACAATATACATATCTTTCAATTCGGGAGACCTTAAGCTTTCACGTTTACCTGGACACAATTTTCTGCGATTTTTTTTGAACGAGTTGCAAGTGTTCAAAGTGAGGGTCGCGTACTTTTGACGCCGACTTTAAGTAGTCTGCATTAATATCAGCATTGGTAAAGACTGCGGTTCCCCGACTTTTAAAGGAGAGACAACAAACTCTCTAACTGTTGAGCTATTAATTTTTTTTGAAGTACATTTAAGCTATTACTTAGCTGTGTTAAATCACGAAAGAAGCGTTTAAAATAAGCAACCATCTCCGAGAAACCCTGGTGCGGCCCGAAATCGCCGACTTTGACTGAGAAAGAGTTGCGTACCCTTTTTATTTTTTTAATAAAAAAAAAGATAGTACTTTTGGGCTATGAATCAGCTCTGTTAAATTGTGAAAGGAACAGGCGAAAAAAAGTATTCATTTCAGAGAAAAAAGTGACTAAACATGGATTTTGGCGCTATCGATGGGGTTCGCTTTATGAAGGTCATCGGATTATGCGATAATAAACAAAAACGAAACTTGTTAAAACGCGTAGATAGCATAACTCAGATAACGTTCTTTAAAACCTTCAGCTAGGTAGTTTTCTGTTAAAGAAAGATGTACTTAGGGGGTAAAATTTGCCAAGTGTGCTTACCTAAAATTTTGTTGCCGCCTATCTTATTGAAACTCCGCCAGATTGTAGTGCTAGTGGACCTCTCTAAATTATTTAAAGGAGGTGCACCTAGTTTAACGGGTTGTCAAGATACAGGGGCCTGATTTTTGACGGTTCGCCCCGACCGCTAACTTTCAATTGTGCGTAACTCCTGATGCAGTTATCCAATTTCACTTATTTATGAGGGTTTTGGAAAAGACTTTGAACGAGATATACAATAAAATTAATCACTATAAAATAGAAAAGTTATTTCGACTTGGTTTTTCATTTTGAAAACAATTTTTTAAATTTCCTCCAAATGCGGCATTTTCCATTTTTTTAGGTAAGCTGGAAAAAAATCTTGATTTTTTTCTTGAAAGACACCTCGAAACGAAAGTGAGATGGAAAGTATTATTTTAGTTGTAGAAGGTCATAAGAGCACGGGTGCCACGTGCCAACTAGTCGCAGAGTTACCAGGCGTGCTGCAGTGTCTGACTGGTTCGAATACTTGATAAAAATGATTTTTCTGTAATATTTTTCGTCTCCAAAGAAAATCATACGTCCGGAATCGACTCATATTTTAAAGAAGTACTCGACATCTCCATAGCATGACATTTTTCAGAAGAGAAAGATCGCGAAGAGAAGAGCAAAGTGAACGTTAAATTCAATAAAAAAATCTTTTTTTACATACCACTGTGAGAGACAAGAGGACTCAAATCAAAAGGCACCCCGAAATGTGAAAGGTAAGGAGACTAACATCAAAAAGCACCCCAAATTGTTAGAGTTAAGGAGATTAAATACGAAAAATACCTCAAAACATGAGAGGAAAGCGCACTCACCAAAAAGCATCTCGAAATGTAACAGACAAGGAGAATCATCCACCACATAGGTCTATTATTTTATTATTAACTATCGTTTTCCTACAATAAAATCGTTTTTATAACTTCATTCAGAAGATATGTATTCAAATCGTTCTCCAGCTATAAAAAGGTGAGAATAAAATAAAATTTTGATTACACGTAAACAGAAAAATCATTTTTATCAAGTATTAGAACCATTAAGACACTACAGCGCGCCTGGTAGTGCTGCGGCTAGTTGGTGCGGGGCACCCGTGCTATTATGATCTTCTAAAACTCAATCAATACTTTCCATCCCATTTACTAAATCAAATTTTCAAAACGATTCCATTGTAGGAAGAAGATAATTAATATTAAAATAATAAACGATTGCGGCGAATGGTTGTGCTCTCCTGTTACATTTCGAGATTATTTTTGGTGATTTCGCTTGCCTCTCACGTTTTGGGGTGTTTTTTTATTTTTAAAATGGGCGAGGAGCCCATGGAGAGCTTCCCTGGCGCTCAAGCATCTACCAACTTGGGATGCTTTTTGATGTGAGTCTCCTTAGCGTTCACATTTAGGACTACTTTTTTATGTGAGTCCCTTTTCCTCACACTTTTTGACGTGCTTTTGGGTGTGAGTCCCCTTGCCCCTGACAGTGATACTTACAAAAAATAATTTTTTTATTGAATTTAACGTCCACTTTGCTATTCTCGTCGCGATCTTTCTCTTCGAGAAAATGTCACTCTGTGAAAAAAACGAATACTTCTTCAAAATCAGAGTCGATTCCGGAGAGGGTAGCTGCACTCTTATGGCCTTCTAACACTTAACGAATACTTATCATCCCATTTTTGTTTTGCGATGTTGTTTAAGAGAAAAAATTAAGCTTTTTTTCTAGCTTACTTTTTAAAAAAATGCCGCATTTGGAGAGATACTCAAAACAAAAAAATTGTAATGAAAGATCAGTGTAAAATAATTTTATTTTCTATAATGATTATTTACAGTGTAAAACTCGTTAAAAGACCATTCCAACAAACTTATAAAACAGTAAAACTGGATAACTATTTCAGGAGTTATGTACAATTGAAAGTTAGCGGTCAGGGTGAATCGTCGAAAATTTGGGCCCTGTATTTTGACAACCCGCCATACAAGTTGCGCGCCCTTTAGAGAATTTAAACAGGTCCACTAGCACTATAATCTGACGGAGTTTCAATAAGATAGACGACAACAAAATTTTAGGCAGGGGCACTTTGAAAACTTTACCCCTTATATGAAACAGAGAAAATATTTTCTATTTCAACAGGCTAAAAGTAGTATATATATATATATAGTTAAAAGTTTGTCATAAGGACAACCGCAGGATTTCGCTGGGAGCAGGTGCTAATCCGAAAAATTGCACCCGCTCCCAGCGAAATCGCGGTAAAATTTCAGCTGCAACCACGTCTCACGACCGTGAGATAGGTGGTTACAGGCTGCGAC
>CAKNWT010331265.1:1742-12181 GCA_932066315.1 Andricus coriarius | reverse complement strand
ATGACTTCTGAATTGCGTATCTGTCACTGGAATTCCAGATTGCCACCCATTGGTTAGGCTGATTTTTGAATGAGAACATAATTTTTTTAATGGCCAGCGTATTTATTTCGGAGACCCATTCAGCAGCGATTATGAATGGGTATTATCTGAGAGAAAATAATTCATTTAAAGTACAAATTTTGAATTTAAATAGTTTCAATTATTTACTAAAAAATAGTTAAATTGACAACTTTTAAGCAAATCCTGGCATACATAGTCCGCTTTTATGTATAGACTATTTTCAGACACTTTAATTGATTTTGTTGAACATTGTTTTTCATATATTTACATCACCCCACATCTTGACATTCACCTTATATCAACCTCAAATTCACGAAAACTATCACTCACGTTTTATTTTATAGAAATTATCTTTAATAAGAATTCGGTTATTAAAATCCTAAACATTTGGATGGTTGGGATGCAAATAAATATGCGTACTCCCTGCAGCCTTTAGCATGTGCATTGTGCACTGAATAAGTAAATGGCACTGACGCTTCAGGTGTGAATATTATAATTCATGCACAGGATAATTTATTGAATTTATTGTAGAAAGAGAATTACAAGTTCACAATTATTGAATTTTGATATAAATTGTTGCATCAGTTATAATATATTACTATATTATTTATTTTGAATTTCTTTAATTTTTATTTAATCTGAATTTTCCTATTCAAATTTATTACTTCATACTTCTCATTCGAAACAATTCTTTAAAATTGTAATATTCTTATTCCACTCAGTTGAACATAACCTGAGGTAACCTACGCTTGGCAGATTCGCGCTTATTTAAAGTTGCTATGTGTGCAACGTATTTTTACCAGTGGGTGTGATCTTTTAAGACCTCTATTTCATATTGAGTTTCAACCCATTCATGCGCACAGTAATGAATCGTAGATATCCCATAGGAATTATTTCAGGTTAGTCAGTCTTATTCAAGTCTATTCACTTAGCATTTTAACGAATGCGGAATGGCAGATTTAGAGCACCGCGCACAGGTGACAGGTTAAAAATGTGGCCAACCGATTGGATTTTCCATGGAGAATAGACATAAGGAGCCCAAAGTCCTGTACATTGATTTCACCAAAAACGAGCATTTTTCTGTCGGATGTAGAAACAATAACGCATCGAAATGCTAGATCTTCTCGAGCGCGGCGCTAGTGTGGTACGCGTAGCGATGACTGCCGTTATAGTCCGTGTAAATATAACCTGATTTAATCTCAAGGTACAAACAAAAATAGAAACTCGGTTATGAATATAATGTAACTAAATTCCAAAGGAAACCTTTAGTGAATTTTAAACTGGTGAAAACTCCCATATTTATAAAATACAATAATTCTGACTTTTACGTTGAAATCTAAAAATGTTAATTATTCTCTATTCAAATCTTTATACCTGTGAGGGTTATAGTAATTCGTTAGCGCAATAATTCAAAAGTACCTACCTCGTCCATTGCAGGATGACTACAATTATACCCACTTTAAAAAAGATGTTTCGCGATGATTAATATTATTTCAATCTTTTTATTTAAGTGACAATTTATCTATATGTTATTCACATATCACAGATATAAATTTTGAAAAATGTCAATAGATGTGAACATAGGCATACGCGTGCCACACCAGCGCCATACGTGGGAACGAGAAGTATTGTAACTATATTCATACGACAAAAATTGGCTCATTTTCGGTTACACTGCTTTGGTCTCCTTATCTCTATTCTCCATGGGATTTTCAATCTGCAAATAACAGACACGCAATTCAAATGAACTTGTTTTCTATCGGTTCTTTTTTTCTGGGTAACAAGTAACAACTAACAAAAAATTTGACTGGCAGCTGCTCACTGGCGCCAAAGTTGACTGGCAGCCTGAAAAAAATGTCAAAAATTAGAATGAGAAAAAATGTCATTTTAGTACTCTTGAAACCCAATGGGGATGATTGTTTAGGTGCAAAAAACTAACAAAAAATTTAACTGGCAGCACCTCAGTGGCGCCAAAGTTGACTGGCCGGCTGTCAATCATGTCCAAAATTGGAGTGAAAAAACCGTCAATTACTCCTGAACCCCATTGAGGATTATTATTTAGGTGCAAATAACTAACAAAAAATTTGACTGGTAGCTCCTGAGTAGTGCCAAAGTTGACTATCATGCTGTTGAACATACTACTAGAAAGAAAGGCAAAAATTGTCTGGCTGCTCGTGGAAAGTGTCAAACTTGACTGTATTACAATTCTAAATTTTTCTTCTATTTTTGATATATACCATGAGCTTACCTCCCTAATGTTTACACAATTCATACCATCTATTTTAATTTTAAAAATATGAAACGTTTTAGAAAATTCAAAGGGATCTTAGATTGATTGGGAAAACTCCAAATGTAGCATTATTTATTTGCTTAGATTTCCCGAGAGATGTTGCCATTTCAATTGCACGATTCGAATGTTTAAAATTTATTTTTCAACTGAAATATTTATCAAATTATGGAAAGTCATGAAATTGTATGTTTACACGAAAGCTAAATATCTGATATAATATTATTAGAAATATATTCAGAAAGAGAAACTCACATACCTGCTTCCAATTTCCTTTAGAATGTGCCCTTAAGGGCATTTATCAGAATAAGTAAACGAGAAACAAGTTTCAGGCCGAACGATTAAATATTTTTGTATAATTTTGTACATACGTCATCTAAATAGTATTCTGTTTTGCTGTTCAGAGCAGGTACTTTGAAAAATTGTTCCTATTTTGTTTAATTATTTAAAACGTAAGTACAATGTTTGAAATGCATTTTTCAACTGAAATATTTATCAAATTATGGAAAGTCATGAAATTGTATGTTTACACGAAAGCTAAATATCTGATATAATATTATTCGTGATGAAATGGTCATAAATTGCTCCAGTTCTAAAACACAGTTCAGAAAGAGAAACTCACATACCTGCTTCCAATTTCCTTTCGAATGTGCCCTTAAGGGCATTTATCAGAATAAGTAAACGAGAAACAAGTTTCAGGCCGAACGCTTAAATATTTTTGTATAATTTTTTGCATACGTCATCTAAATAGTATTCTGTTTTGCTGTTCAGAGCAGGTACTTTGAAAAATTGTTCCTATTTTGTTTAGTTATTTAAAACGTATGTACAATAGCAGTGACGCTCAGTGTTAACTGTCTTTGCGTTTTCGCCGAGTGGCCGTGTATCCTTGGCGAAGCGTTTGAGGCAGATACCCTGCTGCGAGTCTAATTGTCTGGAATGTATGACTCTTTCATTGTTATGCCATAATGGCCAGTTACAAAAACTGAAGTTATAAAAGCGTGGCCTAATTCAATCTAGTAAGGAAATTCTGTGAAATCGTTTACCAATTTATTTATTGAGCATTTGTACTAATCTTCAGTTAAAAACTACTGATTGACTTAGGAAGGCTTAGTAATTCGAATACTAAGACTTACTCAATAAATTATCAGTTTTCTATTGTGAGAAATGCTTACAATCATCTTCAATGGGTGCACGGGGACTCACAGCATACTAATAATTTCCTTATTGATCCCTTGTATTGTTATACATAAACTGGATAACAACATTGGCACTTAGTGTTATTTCGCTGCAGATACATTTTATTTCTGATACAACATTGTTAATTAACCAATGTAACATTTATTACTACTTATATCAGTAGCGAAATTGCCAGGCCGTGACAGGAGGCTAGTTGTTCACGAGCTGGTTCATTATTGTTTGTTTGAAGTCGAAGTATGTTAGGTTTCTGTCTTATTTATTACATCTTATTTATTACGTACATTGGTCCTAAATACATTTGAAGCGTCAAAAAGTATTAAAAGTTTCGAAAAGTATTGAAAAGAATAAGAAGGGTGTCATAAGCATCGGCGAGTATCGAAAAGGCTTTTTGGTAGGATGTTGTTATTTTTCTTCTTTTCTTCTGTTAAGCACTCCTCATACTTTCTGTTTCTTCTTGTCCTGTGATTCTTCCATTTTATGCTTATACCTCTTCCGCTGCCTTCCTTTCTTCCTCCTTCTCTCCTCTGTTATTTCTTTCTTGGTCGTAATACGTTTTGCCATAGAATTTCCCTTTCCGTTTGTATCTTGGCTTTCATTTCTTTTTTCTTCCGCCTTTCCTCCCCTTCGACCATTAATTTTCGCGAAACGGGATTAAAAATTGAATAGTTGGATGTTCAACTTTTTTCTAATAATTCCCTAGTTGTACGCTCAATATGAGCATTCTCCCTTAGAATGAACCGCTAGTCCTTGAAACTTAATTGATTTTGAGAGTTCTGATTAGTATTGTTACCCGCTTATTGGTTTTTATTCTCGTAACTTGGATTTGGGAATTTTGTTTACTATAATTATTTCCTGGATTATTTTCCGCATTTTCTGACGGGAATTCGATTATTGGATCATTTTGACCCTGAGTTACGCGTAATTTCATTTGGTTAAGCATTGGTAACATTTGGTTGTAAGTTTTGAATGGAAAGCTAGTTTATTGTTTTGGAATCTAGGTTGAAAAGGACCCCGCACCAAATGCACTGAAAATAGGTCTCGATGGATTTTTTCAAATTTTAAATATGTTGTATGCGTATGCCAAAAAGTAAAAAAATGGATAGTTTTTCGTTCCTATCGCATCACTCGAGGACTGTTTAGCGCCACGCTCAGGGATCATGCCAAACTCTGTGCCTCTTTGATATTTTGTAGTCTAGGACCCCCTGACAATAAATTGATTTTTGTGCCCCCTTCCCCCCTTTATATCGGTAGTTTAGAGCGAGAGGTCATAGAAATGGTAGGAAACATGAAATTTAGTCGCGCTCGACTAACTATAAGAAAATACCCTATTTCGGTGCTGAAGACTATGCAAACTAGCAAATATCACAATCCCTGATTTTAACGGCAAAACTCTACCATTGAAAGAGTTTATACAGGATATTTGCAACGGAGCAGTATTCGTGACATCGGCCACTGAACCAATGTTTAATAAGGCGGTTTTATCCAAATTAAAAGGGATAGATCGAGAACGCGTCAGGGACAAGCAATTATAAAAATAAATGATCTAATCGTGCATTTAAAAAAGCGTTTCGCTCATTCAAAAAATACCAGTGGTATTTCGAAGCTATTGTGAACCTACGCATGACACATACTGAAAATGTCAGCGATTATTGTAATCGAGTTCAAGGGCTGCTCCGTGGAGCTAGACATACCTTGGAGGAAAAATTATAATACTAGATACGGACAAGAAAAGGCGAGCAATATTATGTTGAAGCCTGTTACCGACTGCGCCCTCGACGCATTCATTAGGAGACTTGCTGAAGAAATGTCAAAGTTCGTGGACCCCACTACTCAAATGCTGGCTTGCGGACTCTGCTACGATCGCCCGTCCTGTAAAATTCAGCTTTGACGCATTAGGTCCCTTTATTCGCGGATGGTCACATATCATTAATTCCAGCAAAAGTTACATATCACTATCGGAATTAATTTCCGCAACTAAGTAAATTTATCATTCCAGCAATCAATGAAACTCAAGATCTCAAACTTATATTATCTCATCCTAATTTATATCTCAGAATATGTCGATATTAATATTTAAGACTTTCTTAGGCTATATATTGTATACAAGATAACTGAAACTATTAGAAATGTAAAGAATAAATTAATATCTAAGAGAGAATAATTTATATTCGTGTAAGTGGTTCTATACTTAAGTTAATTTCACTTTACGTGAGCCCTGTTTTTAACAAGTGTAATAATAAAGTCATCTTTTAAAGAAAACGTGTTATTTAATTTCTTCAATTTCATTACCTTTACTTGAAATAATTGTTATAAAAATTGAAATATTTAGTTAAAATGAAATCAATATTTATCCGTAATAATTATATTCGCATATGTACATGAATTATCTAGTTTACTAGTACTCGTCGCTCAAATTAGTGCCCTTTCTTGAGACAAATGAACTCTATGGATATGCAGGACTAGAAATTAATTTTTTTTGATTACTTAAAACATTATGCCTCAAAGAACTGAATAAATGGTATGTTTCAAAAGCTATTCAAAAGTGTGCTTTTTTTAAGTGTTACTTATTTTTAATAAATGAACCTTCATAAATGATTTATTTTGGTGATAAAATAACTTTATCCCAAATTTAAAAATGACCGTTGTTGAAAATAATTGACAAGATTGATAAAAATATTCTCATTCCTAAGTGTAGCTCATTATCGAAGAAAATGAAAGACAATTACTTCATAATAAAAATGAAATTTTTAAAGAATCTGCAATTGAAAAATTTTCAAAAGTCGCTAACATTGAAGAATTATTAGTTGCAGATCTTCAAAATTGAACTATTTAAAAAAATATATATACATATTAAAAAAATTACACTCCTTTAAAATATAAATCTTGATGATCACATAATTTGCAAATGTTCTAAATGAGAAATCTGGAATTTTAAAGATCAGAAATTCAAATTTTTACAGTTTTCAAGAGTTACAATGGGAAATTCTGAATTTTCAATC
Organism: Andricus coriarius; assembly: GCA_932066315.1. Taxonomy (NCBI): domain Eukaryota; kingdom Metazoa; phylum Arthropoda; class Insecta; order Hymenoptera; family Cynipidae; genus Andricus; species Andricus coriarius. The sequence goes on along the minus strand of CAKNWT010331265.1, from coordinate 5,638 downwards.
TATAGATTTGCAAAGTGTTTAGAATAATTAAACCTTAAAGGTTCACAACGTTTCTCGCAATAATGCAAATTCTTTTGTTTTGAACTGTAAAAATGACTGAATTTTTTGTTTGTTTGATAGAAATCATATTTAAGTAAACAAAATTTTTTAAGTTCATCCAGTTTTTTTTAACGTCACTTGATACTGCATGATATGATACTTATTAATATTATATTTATCATTTTAAAATTTCTATGATTTTAATTAAAAATTATAGTTCTTTATGTGAAATTCTAAAAGAGTTTAATCTTTGAGGCTTAAAACTAAACTTTTTCTGAAAATTAATTTTCAGATTAATTTTTGGAGGTTCTGAATTAAAAAATTCACAATATTACAATTTAAAATTCAACTGTTTAGCATGCAAGGACAAGTCCGCTGATAACGAATTTAAAATTTCAAGTTAAAAGCCTCGATAGTCAGTTTTAAATTTAATAACTTTACTGTAAAAAAAGCTTTGGTGATATTTACAATCAGCTAGTAATTATACGTGCAGTGTATTTACAAATTACAATGTTTAACCGGATTAATTTACGATATTACATTACTTATTTGCAATATAGTGTGACTTGGCGTCAGGTAACAATGTGAAAATAGAACGAAGGTTGTTCTATTTGAAGTCTATTGTAAAATTACTTCGCCCGATGATGGAAATTATTTGATCAGCGTGGGACATCGTAAGTTTACGTAAGGTGATAAATTTACTTAGGACTTGAAGTCTACGAAAGCATATGTAAATTTTGACGATGTGTGCTTTTCTATCGCCAGGGAGTAAGTCCGCACGGACGAACGCCGCATAATTATGTGCAGGACGTAAATTTGGACCATTCGGGACTAGCGAGTACAAGTCGTGCCAAACGATTAGTTCCGGTGACGCCCGAACGTCCTGTTACCAATGGGTGCGCATTTCTTTCGTTTGCATTCATGTTTACGTTGTTTTGCACGTTAATTCGCGTTGCGGTGCTCGTGTCCAACTTGGAAATTTATAAATTTTGAGACTGTCAAGTGGTTATATTCCGTTTTCTCCATTAAAACAGAAAATAACTTTAAAATATTTTCACCTCTGTGAACAGTTGTGAATAGTAGCAAGATGGCCACAGGTTAGAGAAAAACGGCAAATCAGAGAAAAGTTAGGGAAATTTGTTAATCAGGGAACGTTAGGAATAAGTCCTATAAAAAAATATTGAAATTTAAATAACCGAAAAGTGTTTGGGGAACCAAACCTCGAAATATCTTTTCGATTATAGAAGCTGAACACAAAATTCAACGAGATTTCGTACAGTGGCTCGCCTCACAATTTTTGTGATGATTTACAACCCGTACGTAATTTCACGGTCGACGACAGGATCTTTACGTCCTGCATGTATTTCTTTACGGCGGACGCAGGTGGAGAAGAAAACTATGTATTTTTTACAGAATTCTGCTTATTTACTATGTGCCGCACCGAACGAATTATTTCCATCGTCGCAGGATGTAAATTTACACCAACTTTTTTTACAGTGTAGATGTAAATTTAAAGCAATTTCGAATTAAAAAGCTTAAAATTCTACGATTCCAAGAATTGGAACCATATTACAGGAATCTTGTTTTTTTATGCCTTCTTTTATTGTTTATTTTCAACATAATATCTTAAAATGTTCACATTTTTTAGTTGAAGATTTAAGCGAATAAATTACTTCAAATTGAAAAATATTCGATTGTCAAATTTCAAGAATATATAATAATTTTAATTGTAGTTTTAAACTTAAACTATTTGAGGTATTCAACAAATTAGGAATTGAGTTTAAAATCAAAATGGATAAAAATTAAGCTATCTGACATTAATACTAGTACTTGAATAATTTCGGTAATTTTAAATAGTTACATCTTATAATAGAATTCTGAATTTTGGACTTTGAACGCTGGATTTTTAACTTTTTTCCTTTCATAGGTTTTAATTTTGCAATTAAAATTGAATAGATTGAATTTTTAAATGTTTAATTAGCAACTTGAAAGTTATCAATTTTTAGGCGATTCAAATTTACTTCAAATAGTTGAAATTTTAATGGATGTGAGTATAAAAAAGGTTTTTGTTTTATATCACAATTTTTGGTGATTAAATTTTTTTTTTCCCCATTTAAAATAACTATTTATTTTGAACGTTTTTGTTAATAATTCAATTCATTTATTTTTTATTTTTTAAAAAATTTGTCTAATCAATTTAATTTTAAATAATAAGTTTGTCATGTAATAACATTTAACATTCTAGACTTTCAGAAGCTTTGACTTTGAAAAATTCAATTTAGTCATCAATTTCGAATTATCAAATTTCACACTTAAATTGAAAAATATTGAAAAATTGAGTTTTCAATTTTTCATAATTCAATTTTGAACGCTTTTAATTATAAATTCAGTGAGAACTCGCCTATTCCCCTAACCTTGAAACGAAACAATTGGAAACCATTCTTTCATTCCCTAACTGGAGGGAGCCCCACCCTTACCGCGAGTGGGCAGTTTATTTTCATCAACGACGTTCATTGGCAGCCCTGTCCTTGCATCGATGCGCCGCCTGTACGCAAATTTTTCAACCGAAGAAGGTTGCGACTCTCGCCTCGGAAGGGCCGAGTGCGCGATTGGTTAGTCGCGTATATAACGCAATATGATTCATTCCAAGTGAAAACGGTTCAGGCGGTCTCGGGTTATTGCGCAGTTGAATAAGTCGTGGTCCGTTAGCCTGCATGCATGCATGCATGAGTGTTCTTCAAGTGTCTTTCAAGTGTTTTTGTTGGCGTACGACAATTTACCAAATAAAAATCAATATTATAGAATCAAAAAACGACGCAAACATTTCGCGGAATGTTGAGTTTTGTGGCAGGACGTCGATAGATGGAAATGCCAGCCTTCAGGAAGTTTAGTACATGGTACTGCAACTGCATACGACTTTTTGGAGAAAATTTCCGAAACGTGAAGGTAGGTTATAAAGGTATGCATAGTAATCTTTTCAAGTGTAGAATGCACTTGCGCAATTCTGTTTCTTCATACTTTTATCGGTTGAAGACCTTTCAGTTCCACGAAATACAAGCAACTGCACGAAGTTTGAGGTTAGAGTACCACTCACCTGACATTTAGGATATTTTATTTTATTTCATGAAACGGAATGGTTCCCGATCTTCGGGCCTCTTTTTAATTTGTCTGCCACTGTGCAGAGGTGAATATACCGGGACCGTGGTGTGAGTTGCCGGAACTGCGCAAATGGATTAGTACATTATGCAACAAGGGGCAAAAGTAGTATATTTTCCCCTTGGGTGATTATACTGCCCTTATGAGAATATTGTTCCAGAGGGTGCTTACTGCCCGAGCGAAGCGATTATTCAATTATTTCAATTTTTTACTATTACTCTTCATTATATTTTTAGTTTGAAGTTTTAAATTTAAAGCTTAAAATTGCAGGCAATACTGCAACCTCTTGCAAGTCGGCAATATGAATCATTCATGACTGACCTCTAGTGTCATGCAATGGAATTATATACCTGATTTGATCCGCTCCCCGCAGGCTGGCGCAACAAACCCAAAATTACCGAAACTGAGTGGGTCTTTAGGCCTTTCCGAATTTGAAAATCGAGCCGCCGCGTCGTCCTTTTCCAACCTCAGTTCGGCAACAAATGTGGTGGGAAATACCCAGAGTTTTTGCTGTCCTACAGACTTCTTGTACAAAAATAGTATGAGAAAATGTTTTTTTTTTTTCAGTAAATCAATAGACAATGTGGTAAATTGCTATTTAAAACTTTTAAAGAACTCTTTTTTTTCAATATTTAGAAACATATTTTGTTTAGAAGAAAAAAAAATTAATTTTGAACCCCCTCCTAATGAAAGGAATTGGT
>CAKNWT010331264.1:20414-35713 GCA_932066315.1 Andricus coriarius | reverse complement strand
AATAGCCCTATGACGAAACTCCAAAGGTAAGACAAGCTTCCAGGCCTCCAAATCAGGCAGTAACGGGTCAGTCAGCTGGTAAGGGCAATAACAGTATAGTCGATTTTCTTCTAATTTCCCATCATGAAATTGATATGGCATTTCTTGGACCAATTTGGTTGTTCGGGTAAACCACAGATCATCAGTCTCACCAATGGCACATACCACCTCAGAGTGCGGCTCAAACATGCGCAACAGCGCGTCCGGTACGTGGTGAAAGGCACCTTTTCTGTTTTCAATCTCGAAATCGAATTATAACAGCTTAAGGGACCATCTACCTAATCTCCCAGTAGGATCTCTTAAGTGATAGAGCCATCGAAGACTACTGTGATCCGTAATTACTACAAAGTGATAGCCTTCCAAATAAGGTCTAAACTTTTCGACCGCCCATACCACCGCTATGACGTGATCCACGCCATCTTGGCTTTGAGTGAGGACGGCCCCAAGACCCGTACTACTTGCGTCCGTTTGTAAACCAAACGGTAAACTGAAATCTGGTCTAGAAAACGTGGGAGCGGAGATTAATGCAGATTTGAATTCTTGAAAGGCTTTTCCTTGGTCATCCCCCCACTCTAACCTTCGATTTATCTTTAATAATCGATGGAGTGGTTCTGCCTTCTGAGCGAAATCCTTTATGAATCGCCTGTACCACGATACCATATCCAGAAATCGTCTAAGTTTGCGCACAGTAGTAGGAGCCGGATAGGATGTTATTGGCTCGACTCTTTCCGATTCAGGGTGCATTCCCATTTTATGTACCAAATATCCGAGATATCGTAGTTGACTACAACCGAATTCGCTTTTATCGGGATTGACCGTAAGTCCGGCATTGAAGATCACATTTAAGACTTTCTACAACCAATGCATGTGTTCTTCAAAGGTTTCACTGACTACAATAATTTCGTCCATGTACGCAAATGCATGAGGCTCAAATTCCGGTGTTATTAGTCGATCCAGCAATCGCTGAAACGTCGCTGGAGCTTCTGATAGCCCGAATGGCATGCGATTGTAATGATAGAGCCCCTTGCTCGGTACTGGGAAAGCAGTGAATTCCTTACATTCATCAGGGAGTGGAATGTGATTGAATGCCTGACTAAGGTCAATCTCAGAGATATATCGTGCGAATAAAAGTTTGTCTAAAATTGTGCTAATATTTCTCATTGGGTAAGCATCTTTTCTGGCTACCTCATTTAATTTTCTTAAGTCAATACAAAGCCTATAATCTGCGTCAGGCTTCCTGATCATTACCACTGGGTTACACCATTCGCTTTTACTAGGACTTATTACTCCCTCAGCTTCAGGCCTTTGGGCCGATCCTCTTGATGATTCTTCAACCCAAGGAGAAAGGCGCCGATAAGCTTGCCTCATGGGGGGGTGGCAGTAAACTTGGCTGGCATAGGAGGAATTTTTCTTTTAAGAAAATACTTTAGGTACTTAGCCTCTGGAAGCTTTAATTCGTTTATGCCTGCACAGGCTTGTACGTCTTTATTTGAAAAAGAATTGTTAGCAACCCTCACACGATTATCCGATATTTCTGACGGTATGTTCACTTTAGAACCTATTTCCTGTCCTTGAAACGTTCGTCAAATACCAGTTTCTATTCTCCAAATACGGGGCTTAAATCTAACATAAAAATCGAACAATTCTGCAAAATCGTGACCGAATAAAACTTCGCAATGAAACGGAGGTGCGAAACGGATCTGCAAAAATTTGCTTAAACCTAAAAACTTAAAAGGAAATATTTCTTGTCCGGCAGTTTCCTCGATCACCCCATTATGGTACATGATACCCGGACGTGGTTGATCTGCTAATTTCTCAAGCAAACTCAAAAAGTTTCCAAAGGCCGGTTTACGTATGTAGGTGCAGCACAAGCTTGAATCAAAGAGTCCATGCAGTGACCGAACATCGACACTAAAAGTAATGAACAGGCGCCGCTCATCAAGTACTGTATTTACTTGATCTAACGAAATCTGAGGGGCCTTATCAACGAAAGGGGGGAGTAATTGGACCCTAAAGTCAGTCACACCTGTACGTTTCCCGACCTGGGTGCCGAACATCCGCTACAGTTCGTAGAAATTTGGCTGGGTTGGCCACAGTTGTGGCAAAAAACCTTCTTAGGTTTGGAGCAGGCACGAAAAATTAGTCGACAAATTCGACGCTTCAACAGCGTGGGTACCCACTGGAGGACAGCAGAAATTAGCGTGCATCTTTTGTGCCTGAGGAAAGCCGGGATAAAAGCCGTAATTTAGGTAAGGCGGATAAGCGTCAAAAGTAGGAGGTGTACCAAACACATGTGGTACCGCAGAACTATGTACATCTGGAGGGCTTAGTATAGCACACGCGTTTTTCGAAGTGCTATTTGGATTAGGATTATTCGGTGGGTTAGTTAGGCGGTTTTTGTTTTTGTTATCATTGGATTTTTCTCGGCCTCTACCGCCTCGCTTTTTATCATTGTTTTTATTATTTCCGCTCGCTCCATCGTTCGGTTTGTCGGAGCTTGTAGGCTCATTTTTGGTGGCAGCCACTCCTTCTGACTTTCCGGCATTATTACGGTAGGAAAATTCAAATAAAACACTATTTTGCGTGTGTGGAGGGGGTAGATACGCTTTGCATATCATCTTGGACGCCTTGAACCTTTCGCCAGCATTTTCCAATTCCTCAAAAGAATGATACTCCGTTTTAGGTAGGGCTTCTAAGTACTTCGGATGTAAATTATTTATTGCGATCTGCAATTGTTCTCTTTCCGTCATCGGAGGATCATAATGTTACAAAATTAGGCGAATGTTTAGCAGAAAATCTGCAATAGGTTCATTTGGACCCTGTGTTCTCTTCAGCCCTTTATCACTAACTCGCATCTGAAAATGTATCCCTTCATACCTACGTCTGAATTCAATGGTAAATTGCCGTATGTCTCCGACTTTTCCCGGTGGAACCTATACCAATGTTGAGCGGGTGGTTTTAATAAAAACGGGAGCGGTCTAAACAGATCCTCGTCTAATAACGAACTACCCTTCCTACATTCCTCGATATGGGTCAAGACTTCCTCCACACTGCTATCGCGCTTTCCGTTGTAGCTGATATTCCATTTCCGTACAATTGAATAAATATCATCCCTACTTTTCTTACCTATACATGTCGGCAATCCGCTTACTGGGCAAGCAAAGGACATCTGGATTCCTGTTCGGTCTTTCAGATATCTGTAGGCAATATTATTCGTGCAAAAGGGATCATCATTTGGCACGAAAGAATCCAAAAATGGATTAGTATTTGGTAAAGTGGCCGTGACATAACTCGCATTCGAATGAGTTGCCTCATCTGGACGTCCCAAAAAGTTTGGGAATCTCACCGAAGGCAAGTCCTTCCCAAGGCCGCTTGTTTAAGTGCGATCAGCAATATGCCAAGGCACTTGAGAGGCTGATAGCAAAAGCGGACTAAAAAAAGAGACGGAGCGAAAGCGGAGTCCAAACCTTTGTCACGTTTCTTTGCGAAATCTGCGAGCAATTTTTCCATAAAAGTTTCCTTGGCAGTGGTTTCGCTAGATAGTAGATAGGGACAGTTAGATCCGCGAAACCACTATCTAGCGAAACCACTGCCAAGGAAACGTTTATAGAAAAATTGCTCGCAGATTTCGCAAAGAAACATGACAAAGGTTCAGATACGAGATCAGTTCAAGCTAAGAAGACCAATAAATAAATGGGAGTCATCTTTATTCTTGTTGACTGGATTTCTTCCGGAAAGGCTGTAGGGATCATAGTCGAACGACTCGCGGGTGTGTACAAGGGTGCGGTGTGTGTAAGCGGAGAGAACGTAACCACGTTCGTCAAGTTACGTGCGAAAGTTACGCTGCCAACATTCCTTGTTGGTGTGAACAAGGGTTTCATAAACGCAAACGTGTTGTACTCCGTTGAGAAGTTCTTTGGCTGTACGCGGGACGTCGTCATAGGAGCGCTGAGAGTCGTTAATCTGACTACATTTGTAGCGTTACGCGAAACGTGAAGCCTTTTGATCTCGGCTGTCAAGTCTTGTTCCCCACTCTCTTCCCACGACTGACCTTACTAGACGCCACCGCATCGCCATGTAATCTCCATCAGTGGATAGGCTGAGATAGCCCAACGTTTCCCGCAGTTCCTCTTTAGTCAGCGAACTTGCCCAATTTATAATTGAGTCTGTTGTTTCCGCACACAACTTATCTACTTTAAAGGTAGACTTCTCCATTTTGAAATTTCGAAAGCTGAAAATCTCTACTCTAATTCTAAAATCGCGAAAATCCTACCGAAATCTCACCGAGATCGCAAAAATCTCACGGAAATTCTTAAAATTTTAAAATTTCCGAACAATTCCGTACTTCCAGACCGAATTCCGACGATGTTCACGAAATTCCAAAGGAAATCTCCAAACGATCCCCAAAACTCGTTTGAACTCGAAAAGTCCTAGTAAAATCAGAAATTTAGACGAATTTCTAAAATTCTGTACTGATAGCCCGAATTATTTCCGAAATAAGGTTCTCGAACAATCACTGATAAAAAAAAAGAAATCCCGAACTCACTCCTGAAATCCCCAACATTCCGTACGAATAGCTGAAATATATAATATATTCCTAACCACATGTCACATATAAACACAGCAGATTATCACATGATCAAAAAAAGGAAAATTTCATTCAAAACTAAATTTAAAAAAGTTTGTAAACATACAAAGTATGTTTGACCTATCGTTAATCATGGTTGGGTCGTTTAAGTTCGAGTTCCTTAACTCAAAAAGCATTTTAATTTTCTACCAAAAATCTTGTCCCATATGTAGCACTTTTGTTGGCCCCACGTTGGGCACCAAATTTTAGAACAACTTTCCTAATCTTATGGGACATAAGCTTTAAGCATTGATACAAAATGGCAGCGACAACGTAGGAACAAAAAATAGCTGAATACCTGTTAGGCGCCAGACAGCTTTTCGGCGTCACTCCAAAATGTTCACGAAAAAATATGGATATAACTGATCTCTTATAAAAGGCCCCTAGCTCAGGAAGAGGGATTTCGTGGGGCGAGAAAAGCACTCCAGAATTAAGTTTTTGTAAACAAATATAGTAAAACTATGTAAGTTTAATTAAATTTAGCAAATAGTAGTATCCAAGTTTGAAATTTGAAATTACAATAAAAGGTTCTCTCTCACTCCTCACACCTTAGGTTATAATAAGGGCTCGTCCATAAACTACGTAGCCACTAAAAGGGAGGGAGGGAGTAGTAGAAAAGACTACGCTAATCTACGAAGAGGGGGGGGGCTCTTAACCCTAGCTACGTAGCTTAAAGTACAGATGTCACTACAGCGTTGCTAGTGTAGCGACCTGATGAAGAAAATTGAGTATCAAATGTTCAATTCAGACAAAAATTTAGTTTTTATTAAATAATTTATGAAAATATTTATTTAAACGATAAAATAAATTATTCAATGTGTTCACAATTGGCACTTGGTTTTTATCATTAAATTATATGGATTTGTGTTAAACGTAAAGTAAATATATAAGTTAAAATAACACCTTCAGCAAAATATCGATTTGGAGGGGGGTTATATAATAAAAAACCTACATAGATGTGGGGGCGGGGGGAGTAGTGAAAAATGTACAGCAATCTACGAGGTTTTATTTTTGAAGGTTAAATACTATTCACTTCAACAAATGTTTCTGATCAATGTAAAGGGCATACAAAAACCTATGAAAACTGTACTAAAAAAAGTTTCCTATTACCCAATAGAAGAACTAAGACTCGTAAACACTATTTACAATTTTTATAATTTATAATTATAATAATCTTAATATTGTTATTATATTATTATAATAAATTATTAATAATCGACTTTGACCAATTTTGACTTCGGGCAGACAACTCTTTAAAGAAAAATGAATAGCCAAATATTTATCAACGATTCCATATAACCAATAATTGAAATTTGTAATTCTTTAAACGAATTCAATGAAAGAATTTATTATCTAACTATTTTCCATCACCTGAACTTTAGTTTTTAACTTGATCAACTGTTAGTAATTAATTGTGTGACTTTTTTAGAAACTTGGATAGCGATGAGCCATTATTGAAAATAGCTAGGAAATGCATTTGTTAATTCAGTTCTATTCAACAATTATTAATTCTTATCGAATAACAGAATTTCTTAGTTCATAAATACATGAGGCAATACAAATTTGTTGATTTTCATTGAAATATTCCTAAAGGTTTATAAATTAGTTAATAACATTTGATTTCGTTGAAAGAACCAAGCTAGTGCGTCGAAAATAGCCCAATAGTGCATTTGTTGATTAGTTTTATTTAAATAAACATCAATTGTTATTAACTGACTCAATATATGAGAACTAGGTTTCATTGCCGTGTAATTTTTAGTTAATTTCGTAGGAAAAACTTTATGTATTACATCATAAATAGCTGATGTCGATAATGGCTCATAAAATTTGTTTATAAAATTTAAAAAAATTCAATAACTTTCATGAGTTCCATATGAAAACTCTTTTTATCAATAGATTGTTGAGATTTAGTGCGAATCATGTGACGAATCGCAGCCAATCCCCTTGAAACAATTTTCGTGCAATTATTCATACTTTAGTTTTCCAATTCCACGTAATGAGGAGCCAATTATTTCTAGGGCCTCATGGTATTGATAATTCATTTGAAAAATATTATTCGTATTAAAAATGACATGAATTTTTTCAATAATTATCACTAATTTTTCTAAAATATAATATAATTTTCCAATCTGACTTTTCAGGCATCAATTCAGTATTGATGTACTTCAGGAGTATACATTTGTTTCTTTAAGATTAAAAATTTGAATTTTGATCAAGTTTTTTTACTCTTCTGAAAAATCGTTGATATTGCGCTTGAGCTATTATGGACATAAACCCATCAATTTTATTTATTCTCGATCGTCCAAGCACGAACAAAATGAAAATATCAGCGTAGCCAAACAAAAATCAAGAGTTCGGCTGGAGTTGAACCGAATCGAAATATGCGTGCGGGCAAAAATGGGTTAGTCCACGCGCTACGGGCAGAAACGAGTTAAATCTTCATCTCGTTTTTGCACGTAGCGCGTGGGCTAATTCGTTCCTGCTCTGAGAAATAATCAATCCGCTTTCGCTCCGTCTCTTTTTTTAGTCCGCTTTTGCTATCAACCCCTCAAGTGCCTTGGCATATTTTTGGCACGCGAGTATGGCGTTAAGGTTGCGAATTAGTAATAGTTTCGCACCTCCGAGAGCACCTATCACAAGGACAATTACTTGTACCAAATATTTTGAGTACAGTCGTTGCAGCTCCATTTAAGGTATACCTCTCCTCCTTTTCTTTCCCCTTGGCAGTGATGTTGTATTCGGCGGAGCTGAGAATTCGATCACGTTTGGGACTAATTGACTCTGTCTCCCTTGGAGCGTTAGGCAGGGCAGGGTCGCGGCCAACACCGTAAGAGCGACAAAGATGGTAATAAAGCACTCTTAGAGCCGCATTATGATGTAAACTTCTGATGTTAAAATTCAGGCCAAGGGTCTTGGCCGCTTGCTCGGTGGGTTTGTATAGGAACGTTCCTTCACCAATCATCGCGTGGTTCCTGACCCTAAAAAAAGAGAGGATCTCTGCCATTAGCAACGATGTAAGCTGAACTTAGACAAATTCGGTTATGAAGACACTGGAGATTCAGAAGTCAGCGTCGGCCTTGACGGCGTGAAATGTATAATCGCAGAACTGACGAATTGATATGCAAGCTTTCATAACTATGCATGAACCAGGACGGCAAGCACGTTAGTCGGAGATATCTTGTTCAACGCGGACAGATTGGAAGACCATATCTGTCGAAAAAGATGCTTGGATCTGCTTCTGAGAGACTCCTTCACTGAAGTTACGTCCTAAATGCGGCCTTGAGGCACGCCCAGTTATGTATAGGTCTCTCCAGTGTTGAGATGTCTAATAACACTTACATCCACAAGCCCAGGGTCCTTGGGAACGCCAACAATCTTTCCTTTCTTCAGATGAATTTTGGCACATTTATCTAATCCAAAGTCCTTCCCAACCTCTCCTGTCTACTTCTTGATGATATTTATGGCAGTTTGAAGTTTGCTTTTACCAGAGGCATAGATTTTCAGGTCATCCATATAAAATACATGAGTGACCCTATGTTCGCGCTGGTTAGTGTCGCCACAGAGGTATCCAGAAGATGTTCGTAGTGCGAGAGATAGAGGCAGAAGTGTGATGCAAAATAGGAAAGGACTCATGGTATCGCCCTGAAAGACGCCCCTCTGGAAGGTAACGTTGTTCTTTGTCACACGATGATTTCCAGATGAGATAGTTAATCTAGTTTTCCAAAGAGGCATCAATCTCTCTATGCATCTCAGTATGTGTGAATGTGCCTTCAAGCTTTCCAACAGACAGATGATAAGTCTATGAGAGGTTGAATCGAAAGCATCTAGGACATATACTGCCTAGTTGTCCAACTCATGCAGGAACGATCTGCATCCAAAGGCTCAATGTGGCACTAAGAGTGCTTTATTACCATCTCTGTCGCTCTTACGGCATTAGCCCAAATACCGCTCCGCTAAACGCTTCTACGGGGATAGATTCAATTGTCGAAAATGAGAAGTGCCGGATATACTGGAACTTCATATTCTCGTCAATTGTTTATGTTGCGCACTCTAGGTTAAACTGTTAAACTAATCGTCTTGATCAGCGCTCTTGGAGGTGCCAAGGTTTCACTGCTTAATAGCCTGAAAACCATCCCTGCGTGTTAACAAAATGCAGAGACACTTACGGGGAAAATGCAGCAGGCAGTCGTCCTTCGTCGCTCCGTGTCCTTAGGCTGCACGAGACTTTTGCCGGATCATCGTATTGAATTCGTCGCAGACTGTAACCACCTATCTCATGTTAGCGAGGCGTGGATACAGCTGCAATTGTACCGCGATTTTGCTGGGAGCGGGTGTAATTTTTCAGATTAACACCCGCTCCCGGCGAAATTCTGCGGTTGTCCTTATGACAAACTTTTAACTATATAAATATATTCTGCCATATTCTGCTGAATATGGTTACAATAATTAATAAGCAGTCGCGGACAATAGTCCAGGGATGGTGCCGAAGGAATAACCCCTAAGCGGAGGCGCAACAGCCGTGCCGAAAGCTGAATGGCACCTAAATGAGGTGTCTTGAAAGGTGACTCTGAGATACCGGGCGACCTCTCAGAGTATGCAGCCTTATCCTTGCATGCGGGGCTCTACAAGGATGGACGAATCCTTTCTCTAGCTGCTCGTGGGAAGAACAATGACACCACCAAGACACCAAAAACTTATACATGCCATTCAAAACAATCGAACGCGCAGAGCACCCGACAATGGGTCGGCGAACAATGCCGATAATCCTAGAGTTCGGGGTGCTGAAAATAATTTCGATGGAAACACGACGACGAACCGGCGAAACGCCCACATTGAGTGGACGAATCGACTTAAGGATGACTTGCTCGACTGCTACGATGCCAGCATTATCCCTGTTCACCGAGGCTTTATAGCTCGTATGCATACTCTGTGGTGCCAAAAACACCCAGAGCTTCAGTACGTTTCGATTCAATCGTTGATTATAAAACCGAAACTTCAGGACTCACTCCAAGTCTCTCTTTAATATATTCAAAAATTATTTATTGCCAGCGAGGCCACTGTATCATGTGCATATATCAGCGTAAGATTTGGCTGGCACCTCCACCCCGTAAGGCCTCACGTAATTATTAATCTCTACCTATTCTTGATGTGGTTAAATGGAAATAAGATTTTTACTGTTAAAAAAAATATCAGAAACATTATTCGGGGGTTTGGCGCATGAAACATGCAAAGGGAATTGAGATAAAACCTTTTAGCTTCTGGCCCCTCCACAGATACTACCTTTTTCCCTATACCCACTCCCAGATACCACCTTTTTCCTCATACCCCCTCCCCCCATCGGATACCAACTTTCACCTTACACCTACACCTTTGTTTTTTTGCCATATCCCTCTATACTCCTTTTTCCTGTCTCTCCAGTTCAAATAGGGGGATGAGAAACATAATCTGTCAAGAGAAGAGTCGCGATGTGGTCTCCACATCTTTACGATGTAGCTGTGCTTTACGATGTGTGTAGCTGTCTTCAATAAATGAAAGCATTATCCCTAATCATTAAAGGTATCCTAAGTAATGTATTCTATTTAATTGCAATCCAATTCATTTAAAATTGAATTGTAAAAGAAATACATCACTTAAAATACCGTACTATACCTTCCAAAAATACCTTATTCAGGGGCTATTTTTGGGGCGCGTACCCAGTAAAAAGAAACTAATTGAGGAGAATTGAGATGAATTTGTTGGAGCCTTCGTGAATCTCGCTTTACGACAATCTCGAATTGGAGCAAGTCGAGAATTCTTGTAATTTCGAAAATAAGTAATTTAATCTTCAAAATCTGCTATCCGCCGAAATTCGGCGCATATTTTTTAGGGGACCTAATTCATTTGAATGTGTCAGCACGAATTAATTTCAGTGTCAGACAATTCATCTTAATTCGCGAGATTTAATGTCAAGCTCCAATTCGCCTGAATTCGTCAGCGCAAATGCAGTTAAAGGCTGGCCTGTTCAATTGAATTCGTAAGCTATAGCCAACGCGCTGGGCATAAAGGATCCGTTGTAAATAAATATCATTAAGTCCCGTAGCTCAGTGGTCGCCCTCTGGACTTGTAAACTTGGGATCGTTGGTTCAAGTCTCGAGGCATGCAATTTTGATCAATTTTTTCGAAATGACCTTGACCACGCATTAACACGAATTAAAACGCATTCAATTCGCGCTGGCTCAATTCGTTTAAGCGAATCAGAAAGCGGAATTCGGGCGAATTCAAACATGTTTATTCGCCGAAATTCACCGCAATCAGTTTTTTTACTGGGTAGGAAGCAGGTTGGGGAGAGTGGGCTCAAAATAAAAAAATGCGTATGTCACAATTTGGGGGTGATTTTTGGTGGTCCCTGTAATTTGTCCTCGTTTTATTGAAAAATACGAACATTATCTTTATTTAAACCACCCTAGTATATGACATTATACGTATCTTACGCTTAAATCGTGTAACCGGTATAATTTCGATCTGGGAAGGATTATTTAGGCCTTTTTTTCAGAAAATTCTGCTCTTAAAACTTTTGTTAAAATGAATGTTTGATACAATTTGTGTTTCTCAAGCTACAGAGACAACAGAAAAAAGATTTCATTCAAAAAAATGGATTTTAATCATGATTGATGAAGCGAATAATGATTACTAAGAATTTGAAATAATTTAGTGTGGTTTATCCAAGTGTCATGAATATATTTATACAAGTATTTAAAAGAATTTACTAGATTCAAGGTATAATTCAACTTTAATTGAAGCTGCATAGCTAACCTGCAGCTGCCATGTTTGCGCTCATTTCTCCAAATACAAAAATCGTAAATATTCTTTCCATGCAAAATCACAACTATTGATGAAAAGAAACAAAATCAAATATAATGCGATTGGTCGGCAGGTGAACTAAAATATGTGTAACTCAATCGTCTATGCTGGGGATTCAAGAATTCATTAGATAAGGGTAACGAAAATGATGCATAAGATTTGGCTAGTACTTCCCTGGCACACCGGGTGAATGGAACGGATACGCTTCAGCATATCCTTATGGTATCCACATAGTATCCTTTCCGTAACTTCCAAAAAAATTAATTAAAACCGCAAGATGAACATTTAAATTGTTGCTATTATGATTTTACGTTAAAATTTCCGTTAGAAGCTCACAGAGTAATTACAATAGTTATTTTTCCAGCGTTACAAATTTAAAGAAATACAACAACTGTCATGAACGTATACTGCAGGCGACTTCAAGCACATCGTAGCGCATGTAAGTAGCATATGCTACTTCAGCGATTATCGATGCGCTTGAAGTCGCCCCCAGCCGGCGTTAATGACAGGTATTATACTTTTTCAAATTGTTAACGCTGCATAAAAAAACCATTGCAATTACTTTATGACCTTCTAACGACAATTTTAACATAGAATCATAATTGCAGCAATTTAGATATTCATATTGCTGTTTTTATTGAGTTTATTTGCAAGTTGCGTAAATGACACTATGTGTATACTATAAGGATACGCTGTCGCGTATCCGTTCTGTTCACCTGATCCGCTAGAGTTGTCTCACAACACTGCTCCAATCCGGGCTGCTGATAAATTTCTCGAAAAATCACCCCAGCTGGAAAGCTTCACAAAGTCTTCGTGCATTACGGATCACGCATAAAGACAAACTCACAAACTAAATCATAATAATAAGCAAATTTACCCCAACCATATCCACTAAGAAAAACTTCCACATGCGCACTCATCGTCACACACTTTTTGTCCTTGTGAAAAAATTTTGGGCACGAATCTCTATCCTGGCATACATATTTTGCTTCCTTCATATCCAATTATCACAACGTCTTTTCATGCACCTCTTCTATTTCTTTGGCTCTTTATATCTTTCCGTATTTTAGTCTACCTCCGGGTATGCTACCATTCACTACATAAGTACAATTGCTTCGTTAAACTTCCTCAATCCATTTCCTCGATGAGAACAAATCATCTTACGAAATTTATTTCACTATTATCAACGGGTGATTATTCCACACCACATTCTTTATTATCTTTCTAACCTCGTTCATACGTTTGGATGTTTCTCCAGCTATCCTTCTGTCAGATTAAAAGAAAGTTCTAAGATAACGGTATTTTTAGCCTGCTAGATCTTTTCTTTATCTAAGACAATGTTACATATTCTGATTTTTCATTTCCTTTTTCGAACAAAATATCCTTTCTTTTGTTTGCGTTAGTCTTTGAACCCATACTATTCGCTCTAACATTCACTATGCTTAAAATCATATGAAAATCGTCGACGGACTTAGCCATAACAACTTCATCATCTGCAAACTTCAATACACGCAACCTCACTGTGCCTAAATCAACACCATATTTTTCTAAAAGAACCATAATTAGACATTTGTGCATGAATATGATGAATAGCCAAGCGGACATAAATCAGCCTTGCCTCATGCCCTGTTTAATATCAAACAAATCCTCAGTTGTCCCTTTATTCTTACACTAGCTTGACTACCTATTTATATTACTTTTATTTTATTTAGATGCCAACCATTGACATCGTTCTCTTTCAAAACTTCCCACAAGTTAACTTTATCTACCTTGAACTACGAAATTCTTCGAAATTCAAAAAAAAACAAGAACCAAGACCTTTTCAAAGGGTTTTGCTGGATGAAATTTGTATGAATATTCCTACTACAGCAGCATTAGTTTAATTACTGTCTGTTGGACTTCTCATATAATGGCTACCGAGAGATACTCGCATCCTAGGAAAGACTTTAGGATATCCCAAAGATGGTTACTGGGATTTTAAACCGAATATTCTCAACTGGGATACAATCCAAAGACGTCAATAAAATGTCCCAAGAATGTCAAATATCGAACTTGTAGATGTACGATTACGAAACCTGTACTTAAACCAATGTGAATTAATCCAAATCAATCTGAAGCAAGCTGCCAATTTACTCAACTCGTACGTCAACTACAAATCCTTCTCTAAAAAATAGGTATGTCACGAAAATATCGAAAGCATTGTCGTCACTTTTCCCCAATGCCGACTGGGCAATTTGAATAACTCAAAGGAAAGAATGTTTCCAAATACACACATGATTGAGAATTCAGTTTCAGTTGAAGGGCACGGACAAAGAACATCACATTCGTGTGCATAATAAGTCTGACAAACATGTAAGATTAACTGATGTAAGATGTTATTCCTTAAACAAAGCCAGACATATCCCGCAGAATTAAAATTTGTATTTGAAATGAGCAAAAGTAATTTTTTGTCAAATATCAATCAAAAGTTGCATTTTTACAACAGGTGAAAAATTACCATTTGCAATATTTATATTGACTAATTTTACTCTAAAATCAACAATTTAGATTTTTTCCATATTTTTGAAGATGAATATGTCTTGAAGAGATAAAAATGGCTCAAAAATCGCTGTTTTGATGTTTGCCATTTGGTAACGGCTAAGTTTAAGTTGGTGTTCGTAATCCAAAAGTGCTTAAATTTTGAAACTACATGGTTAATTTAATTTTCTTTACAAAAAATGTTATCATGTTCCAACCTACTGATTAAAATGTTTAATTAATGAGTTCTGTAAATTAGGTTACTTACCAAAACCTAAAATTTAGAAACGCTCGTTATTTTGACATTTTCGAAGCTTAAAATTTCTGAAATTTTAAAATAATGTATTCACCATTTAATCAATAAATGAAATTAATTAAATATTTCAAAATCTAAATTTAGCGGTTTCGAGTAATCAAATTCGCCATAACAAGGCTGTTAAAAAATCTAAATTTCGAAATTCCCTGATTTTCCTTCACTTTTTCTGGACCAATTTTTAAGTTTCCCTGACTGTTCTAATTTTTTTTTTCATTCATAGAAACCCTGCACCTATGAGATCAGTAATGCTAATGTAAAAGCTTTGATTCTCAATATATTTTGAACACCTTTAGTGATGTAAGTCATACAGAATTTTATGAGTGGCTATTCACAAATTACGTAAGAAATACGTAAAATACATGCATTTTTAAGAAAAATGTCGAGTTTTTCACTTAAAAAGGTAAATTTAGAACCAAAATTGGAAAAATTAATTATTCTATTAAAAGAATTGATTTTCCACCAAGAAAAATGAAATTTCGACAAAATAGTTAAATTTTTAACCAAAGTGATGAATCTTTGATAAGAAAATTCATTCCTAAGAAAAATTGTAATAGTGGATATTTCTATCAAAAAATATTTTAATTTTCAATCAAAAACAGTTGATTAAAAAAAAACTAATTTTAAACAAAATAATGGAATCCTTCACCAAAACACACTAATTCTTAAACTAAAAAGAGGAATTTTTAATGCACGAGTTCGGTTTTCAACCAACAAAGACTTTTCAGTCGATAAAGACAACAAATCTCATACAAAGTGTGGAGCTTTTAAGACAAAAAGATTAATTGTAAACAAAAAAGTTTTATCTACAACCCAAAAATATGGATTTTCTACCAAAATAATTAAATTTTCAACCCAAAAAATACGAGTTTTCAACAAAATAAGTGAACTTTCAAATAAAAAAATATGCATTTTCTTAGAAAAAATGGCATAGCTACATTTGCAGTAAACAAAAAATCATTT
>CAKNWT010331264.1:0-17979 GCA_932066315.1 Andricus coriarius | reverse complement strand
TTAGTTTTCCCCAGCACATCAAGGCTTCCCCCATGCCGCGTAAAATTCCCTAGAAAATTAGCTTTGTTGGGTTTAATGTTATCATTGGGTTTGAATTCATGCAGAAAAATGAATTAAATACCCAGGGTAATTCTATATACAAACAACCTGCTTTTCTATGCAATTTTGCGCATCTAGAGGAAAACCCTGACGTGTGGATCAAAACCAATGTCAGGTTCGTATTCAGCGCACCGAAATAAAGAAATGTATCATGCCTCACATGTTTTCAGTCGATTGCAATACCAAGGGTAATTTATACCTATAAAAGCTGATTTTCTATGAAATTTTCCACGTCTAGGGGAAAATCTTGACGTGCTGGAGAAAAACTAATTGCAGACTCGTATTCAGCGCACTAAAATACGTGTAAATACCATACTCTCACCTCTCGCTCAAGATACTCTTTCTCGTGGACCTGCGTTATTGTACTGCGCGCATGCGCATTCGCTCTCATTCCTGCTGTTGTGTAAACGACTACTTTCAGCGTATGCGCATTCGCTGTTGACCCTGTAGGATTATGAATGCGTCAACCTAAACTCAAATGTCAGACGTGAAAAACTTGTAGAATATACCTCTGTTACATAAAATATCGTGTGCACCAAAGAGGTAAACGTCTTTTTATGCCTCGTTATTGCAATCCTACGCTCGGATAAAAAGACTATTTGCCCCCTAGGTATACAATATACTATTAATACCTGAAAGTAGATTGTCGACTGCTTTTTAGTTTCAACGATAAAGCTATTTATATACCTTTAAAATCGGGATAATACCTAGATATCTTAGAAAGCAGTAAAACAATTTTTTTTCAACTCCCGGTACACCACGCCAATGGGGCTGAAACCCGGAGTTTATAAGGTTCATATGAAACTGCTTCGTAATGAGAGTTCTCTTAAATCACACTGCGTAAGTGTCCAATACTTGACAGCTTAATGTTGAATATATTTTTAAAAAACGAGAGTTAAAATTTTGAGAACTGTATTCTGATATTTTTTATTTTCTTAGAATTCAGATTTTACCTCATTTAGTTTTTTCAAACAAAATTCAGGAGAGATGTCAGAAAAGAAAAAGTGAGTGTCATCAAAAGAAAGTGAGGGAGTACTTCCAAGGGCAGTTGACACTGACCCAGACAACAAAAAAGTTGTAAAGGTATTTGAGAGAGCATTAGGAGAAAGATACGAGTCCGAAGAAGCACGCTTGGGAGGGATGAACCCCAGTTGCTTCAAAGGGAGCCATACATTCTCATTTTTGTGCAAGGTTCCTAATCTTCTGGAATTGGGATTGGATCGCCGTATTCTTCGTTCTTTCCGCCAATCTACGTTTATTATCACATTCTGTCATCAGTATTCTAATATCAGAGATGTTCCAGGAGCAATATTTTTTTCACAAAATGACGAACGTGCAGAGGCGGAGATTTATCGAAAGCTCAGGTCAAAAATTAAGTCAACATGGTGGTCTTCGTATTGACATTTTGCTCAAAATAAATTTTTTCCCATTCATATGTTATAAGGTGCTCAATGAAGTCAGAATCATTTATGTTTGAGAGATTGCGTCTTGTAGTCTGAAAGGTGTTAGGAGTAAAATTATTGGTAAATTTAAAATATATATTATTAGGGTAATGGTTAGATTGAAAGGAAATGGGATGCTGTTAACAAGATGAAACCTTTTCGAGGTCATTCACTATCATAAGATCTATCCGACAACTAGAACGGTCTGTATGATGTGTGGAGGTATGAGGAACTATTGGCAGTCCAGATGCATGCACTACGGACCTTAAATATTTAGTTTGGCTGATCGTTGAATTTAGATTAGTATTGAAATCACCTCTGATAATAATGTTGTTATGATTAGGAATATGTGCAAAAATTTTTGACTCTAGATCACTTCCAAAGGAGGCGTTTGGCGCTTTATAAATAACACCTACCAAAGCACTATCTTTTGTGGATCTAACCTCAACAAAAAGGAATTCAGTTGACGGATCAGTTGATAATGGAGCTACTCCTACTACAGCACCCCTGAGGCTGTCATGGAATAGTTAGGGGTCAGCCATGTCTCAGAAACAGCTATAATGTGATGATAGGACTGCCTGATAAAATGGTGCTTTAATTCTGGATAATCGGCCAATTAAATTGCAAAAATGAAGCTAAGAGTGGAGGAAGTCATGGCAAAGGTAGATAAAAGCTTCATGTAAGAGGGACTCTCCGAAAGACCAAACTTCGTGATTTGCTATCTATCTCGCTTTCTATCGGTTTTTTTTCCTGGCATGAAGGTTTAATGTGGGTTTCCCGATATTTCGGACAGTATAAAAGGTGGAAACCCGTGTTATTTAGTTAGAAGGAGGCTTTACCTTTAATTTGACGTTGGATTTATCCTTGAACTCGATGAGTATAGTAACTCACCCAAAATACGGAACTGCCAAAGGAGTTGCCAACAGGCCCGGTGGAATGTAGGTTATCTGTCTTTCTCGCTCCTTAAGAGGCATGAATGTAAAGGAATTAGAGTAAGCAAAACACATGTCGAGAACAAATTACGGTTTTCCACTTGCGAGTATCTCGCTTATCAGACTCGACCGTGTAAAAAACGTAGATAAACGTACGGTCTGTCCGGACGTTTAGGCTCAGCCGTGTTATTAAACGTAGATAAACGTGCGGACTATCCAGACGTTTAGACTGGGCCAATTAAGATCATAATAAATTCTCTGTTTTGTGCTCTGAGTTATCCTTAAAAACCGCCCCTGGTATAAATGTAAAGTTAAAAATCTTAAAATGCTTAAAATGCAATGTTTCGATTTTCGAAATTTAACATTTTAATCGCTTCACACTTATTGAAAGTAGAAAAAAAATTGTAAGCTTGAGTTTTCAGAGTTTAAAATTCAAAAATGTTCCACTTTGAGTACCTTAATTTGCAGTTTAGTTATGATTAATTCAATTATAAGCGAATCAGTATAAGCGAATTTCAGTATTGTCGTAGCACGATACTTGCGAAAATCTAACGCAAATCCTTGTACACATGGATACCCGATATGATTTTGTAGTAATCACCATGAATGCACTTACTGCAAATTTATCAATTGTAATGAAAAATGATCAGAAAAGAACAGCGGAAAACTCTAAATGAGCACACAAATAGGACGACCGGGGATCGCAAAGTCAAATCCGAAGACGGTGAAAAATTGGATAAAATAAAAAGAACGTTAGCTCGTAACAAAAAACTTTTAGAATAACTCAATTCAGTAAAGGCGAAAATTCGAGTAAAATCTCTCAACCGATTCCCACTTCGGACCCAATTTTCGCTACGAATATTTCTGGAACGAGGAGTTCTCTCCGCGAGCCAGAACCGCAACCAGAAGCCTACGGCTTCCATTACGATGGCCCCCGACCTGATGAAGATATCGTTGAATCTGAGGGCGCGCACCTGGCGGAGTAACGCGCCAATCTCTTCAGAGATTTTTTTCCTCAGCCTGTCCAACTCCTCGGGATTTAGACAGGCTTCAGCATAACCCGACGCAACGAAAATTCTCACCAGGGCGTTGTTAGCCATCTGCACGAAAGTGCAGCTAGGGAAATAAGGAACAATCCCCTGCATAGCTCCACTTGCATTGTAGCTTGAAAGCATGAGAACTCACGCCTTCTATATTCCAGTACAATAACAATTCATTTTGTATAAATGAAAAGTTTATTTAACTTTTACGTTGATCGTCTTACATAATCGACATCTGTCGTTGAAACTGACGTAGCAGGTGATAAAAAAATGCAGTAGATATCTCTATGAAATCTACTTGAATAATTGCTACCACACTTCGGCCAATCCTGACTATAGTTCGTCCCAGACTTTAATAAAATGACAAGATCGAAAATGAAAAAATAAAATAAAATTAAGTAACCTTATCATTGGACCTTTCTGGTTCCAAACCATGGCCGCATATTTTCAGCTTCCCATACGCCCTGATAAGGCTTTTGTGTATTTTGAAACCCTTCAATATCACTTATTGCATATCTATCATTTCGCATTTTTTTTACAATTGAACTATTTTATATTTTCCTATTTTATATTTTCCGCGGTAGTTTTCCTTAAACTTTCTAGATTCCTAAGTTTTACCGCTTGAATATGATTCTCACGAAATTCTTTAACATCATCGATTGACTTGCCCCTTTGATCAACTCCAAACAGCAGTCGACTCGGTGTATTCATAGTAGTTCTACTGACAGTATTGTTAATACTATACTCAGTATTTTTTAAAATTTTGAAGCAATATTCTTGAATTATGTAGAATTCTCCAGATATTTAGTAGAATTTTCTTGAGTTCCGTAGAATTCTTTTGAAATCTGAAAAATTATCTTGTATCGCTTCTAAATATCCCGTTAATTTAAAAGAATTTTCTTGAATTATGTTGAATTCTCCAGAGTTCCGGAAAACTCTCTTGAAATCTTTATAATTTTTTTGAATTCAGTAGAATTCTCTTGAATTGAGTAGAACTCTCTTGAATTCTATATAATTATTTTACATTCTGTAAAATACTCTTGAATTCTGTAGACTTTTCTTGCATTCTGTCAAATTCCACTAAACACTTTTGATATAGCTTTGATTTATTTTTAATACATTCGTCTTTTTCCACCGTTACAATCATCAACCACCAAAAACCACCCTCAGTACATTTAACGAGCGGCAGCAACCTTCGACTAAAGCAGCCATAAAAAATGTCAAATAAAAATTAATCATCCCAAATGCCATTCCAAGACTCGGACATATATCGCCATCCCTCAATAATATTTAACAACTTCCCCAAAAAGACCCTTGTACATTTAATGAACCCCACCTCAGCTGCATTCTACTTAAAATGCCAAAAGAATGTAAAATAAAAAATAATTACCTGGGATACCTTCCCTAGACTCCAGTTCATATTCTAACCCCCGCTGCAAGATTCAGTAAACCCCAAAAGCAGCCCCTAGTATATTTAAAAAGCCCTACTTAAGCTGCATTTAGCTAAAAAAGCAATAAAATTTCATATTGAAAATATTTGCCCGAAACTTCTTCCAAAGACTCTAATAGATATCTCCGTCCCTATAATAATAGTAGATAGCTCCAAAAAACCACCCCTAGTACATTTAATGAACACCGTCTCACCTGCCTTCGACTAAAACAGCCAAGAAAATTTAAACTATCAATAGTCACCACACACAAATTTCTAAAACTCTACTTTATCCCTTCGAAAGATATTGAAAATGTACCTTGGTTGGTCCCTTTAATTTGAAAATTTTTGACGGGTTTAGTCGAAGGCAGTTGAGATGGGATTCGTGAAATGTACCAGGGGTGGTTGTTTGGGGCTACCTAATATTATTGTAGGTATGAGGATATCTACTAGATTCTTGATAATGTATCTGTAGAAACTCTTTTTAATTTTACATTTTTCTTGCATCTTTAGTCGGAAGCAGTTGAAAGGAGGTTCATTGAATGTACTAACGGTGGCTGTTTTTGGGCTGTCTAATTTTAATCTAGGAATAATGATATCTACTACAGTCTTAGCAAGGTGCCTGGGTTGATTATTTTTAATTTGAAATTTTTTGGAATTACTTAGTTTAAGGCAGCTGAGACCGGGCTCGTTAAATGTACTAGGAGTGTTTCTTCGGGGCTCTATCGGGGATGGTCTTAGAAAATTTTGCGGGGAGAATATTTTTTATTGGAAATTTGTTTGGCTGCTTTGGTCGAAGGCAACTGATATGGAGTTTGTTAAATGTATTATGGGTTGCTTTTTGGGAGTTGCTGTGTATTACAGTGGAGATCAGGATATGAACTACAGTTTAGGGAAGGTATGGCTGGAGATTGTTTTCAATTTGCATTTTTTGACCGTTTTAGTTGAATGTATCTGAGATGAGGTGTATTAAATTGTACTAGGGGTTGCTTTTGGGGTTGATGAATATTACAGTGGGGTTAAGAATATGAACTAGAGTTTTCTTTGTTTTTTTTTGTTGTTGAAGAGGCCGAGGAGGGGAAATCTTCTAAAAGACACCCAAGGGAAGTGGGTAGTGTCGGATTCGCTCGTTGCGCCTACCGACTTGAACCCCTCCTCGTTTGGTTACCAACCTAGAAGGTTATGAACCGAGTTGAAAAGAAAAGAGGGAACATCGAAATTGGTGGGCCGATACAGTTAAACTGCAAGGACACTCACGCTTAAAGCGACAAATGGACAGAGAAAGATGGATTAATTAAATTAAGGCG
Source organism: Andricus coriarius (assembly GCA_932066315.1). Taxonomy (NCBI): domain Eukaryota; kingdom Metazoa; phylum Arthropoda; class Insecta; order Hymenoptera; family Cynipidae; genus Andricus; species Andricus coriarius. The sequence continues at coordinate 11,730 of CAKNWT010331264.1, read as the reverse complement.
GTGAGACGAGAAGGCAGGGCCTTCTAAAGCGGTCAGAAGTTTTACTCGCGTAATTCGCGAGTGAATTGATGCTGGGATTTGGCTGATTAGCCACTGACAAACGAAAGTTTGCATCGTATGAGTGAGCTGCTTCGGTGATAGATGGAAGTTTGGTTTCAGCAAGGATTTGTTTATGGCGGATGAACCACAGGATATTTAAAGCGGAGCGGAGAAGGCGCATGTAGGTGCCTTGAAGTTTTGAAAGACTATGAGGAGCGGCAGAGCCCTAGATAGGAATCGCGTAGGTGCAGATGCTCCTAATTATGGCGTTGAAGGCACGAGATTTGGTGGCTCGAGAAACTATGGGGTTATTGAAGAAGGGTTTAAGTAAAGTAAATGCCCCAATGGCCTTATTGCGGGTGGCGAGGTTTTTTTTGGCCCAGGTTAATCTCTTGTCGAAAAAGACGCCGAGATATTTTGCGGAGTTACTCCATTCAATGGGAAAAGAGTTTACAAAGATTTTGGGAGATTTGCGCCGGCGACGTGAGAAGGAGACAGCTTCAGATTTAGATTTGTTGATTTCAAATCTCCATCTGTAGTACCAGTCAAGAACGATTATGAACTAGTGTCGAGGACAGGTATCTCACGTGATTATTTAAAATTTTTAATTTTTATGGCTGATTTAGTTAAAGGCACCTGAGACAGGGTTCTTTAAATGTACTAGGAGTGTTTTTTTGAGCTCTTAAATATTCTTGTAGTGTTACAGCCGCAACTTTTAATTTTTGACATAACGTCTAAGCAGACGCAAACCACCTTACTTTGAGGACAACCAAATGATAACTGCTAATATACATAATGAGGCGCATTAGCGGGACTCATCCGATCTCAAGTCTAATTATGATAATCGCACTACTGATGACAAGTTAGAAACCGCAAGTAATTAAAAAGGCTATATCATGAGTGGATAAAATATTCTATGGGTGATAATAATATAACGAAGGTCAGGTAATGAACGAAACCAAGTGTGGCATTTATCGCTGTAAGATAATTAACTATAGAATCATATGTATATACTTATAAACCCGAATTACTGAATAATAATTATAAAAATAAAACTGATATAGGGATAACAAGTATATACAGTTGGACAAACAAATATAATCGAATATTCTGACATTTTAAAGTTAACCTACCATTCACCTGAAAAGGTATAACATACAGTATCCAAGTGAACGACTACGATAATGGTCACCCTAGCGGACCGGCCGAACGCAAGAATTACGCTACAGCGTGATGGTAAAGTAATGGTAAAGTAATGTTAAAGTAATATGGCATTATAATTATTAAGAGAAGCAACATAAACATGTGAATTGCTGCAATCATAATAATACGTTAAAATTTACGTTAAATGGCCATGGCGTAATTGCAACAAGTTTCTTTTTCAGCATTAAAAAATGAAAAAATAATGTGGCTCAAATTGCAGTCTGCTGACGGAGGCTTCAAGCGGGCTGCCAGCATGCAGGGGCTCGACTTCAATAACAGCCACTTTGTTTTTTATTTTTTAACGCTGAAAAATAAACATGTTGCAATTACGAGATGACCATTTAACGTAAATTTTAACGTATTATTATGATCGCAACAGTTTACATATTTAGTTTGCTTCTCTTAATAATTATAATGCCATATTACTTCAACATTACTATACCATTACTTTACCATTACGCTGTAGCGTAATCTTTGCGTTCGGCGGGTCCGCCAGGGCAGACATGATGTAATAGAAAGAATCTGACCAAATACGGTTACCATAGTCAAGTTTAGCATGCAGCACGAAGGAATAGTAAGGAGTAGTATTCCTGTAAGTGGGGACACGTAAATGCTTGCCACGAATGAAAACTTGGGCGCAAGATCGTACACATGCGCACTGGCGGTCGCCATGTCAACCATGTCAACATGCGTTGGAAGTTTCCAACTTGTGTTTTGAACATTTCCGTGCTGTCAACTTAGAAAAAAAATTGTGGATGTTTCAATAAAATTTAAATAGTACATATTTCAAGTTTAAGTAGAGCATGTACACTTTCTAGATACTTTTCGTATATTTGATGCCATTTTCCTTCTCGTTATTAATTCAGGAACGTAATATACACCCGTCAAAATAAAAACACAAACGAGCATAGCCTACATATGCATCGAGATGTCAAAATATAACTTAGGGGAGTGGGTATAACACGTGAGTGCAAAAACAGCTCTGCGTATGTGCATGACGTTGCTCCCAAGTTTCCATTCTTGGCAAGCATTAACGAATTCTTGGACGTCGCTCGTCCCACCTTTGCTCACCAAACACATAGGGTGATACCACTCCTTACTATTCCTTCGTGGCATGCAGAATTCATATTCCTGAAAAGACAAGAGAGGAGAGAACAGATCGCCGAGAGTCTTGGTAGAGGGGGATCTATTTGTCACTTACTAGTTTCGCTCACTTTTCGAATATAATCCTACGTGACGAATACAAAAGATGATACGTAACGAATCCAAAAGATTCAGACGTGCCGAATCCAAAAGATCGTATGTGCCAAATCTAACGGATGCATTCCTATCCTTAACCTGAATTTCAAGAACTTTATAAAACTCATATTTACCCCTGGTAGTCATCTTTTCGTTTCAAGCAGTCATGCTGTCAACTTGATCTTCGAAGTGGGAACCGCTTTGACCAAATCGCGATTTCTACATCATTGCGAAATATTCTTCGTCGTACGAGTCATTTTTCGTATCGCTGATTACGACCTTTCAGTCTAAATATTAAAATAAAAATTTGAGGATGCAAAATGGCGTCGATAATTTAGAATATTTGACGGATTGGGCTAAAAATATCCAATTATAGTGCCATCTAAATAGTTTTGAGCCTTAGAAAGATCAAGCACTTTATATTCTTTAGATGATTCTTCTTCAGTATTTGACTCAACCCGTAACTCTGAATGACTAAGATTAGTAACCTCTGGAAGTAAAAGTAACTTTTTTACAGATTTTGGGAGGGCCAGATATTTCTTATTGCGTAATTGAGACGCAGCACTCCTTGCAGACGCAATATGATCTGTAGATTCCATCAATCTATTAAATAAGTCTTCAAGACGATACAATCGACTATTCTTTCTGGTATGGTATTTTCTGAACTCCCTGTAATCTTTATTTTTACTCGCAGAAGCTTCATCTGTGAGCATCCTTATAGGTAACACACTATTTTTAATTATTTCTCCAACATCAATCAATACCTTGTGTACTGTTGAAGGCGTGGGATACCAATCATAGTGCAAGACGTACATTTTGGCAGTGGAAGTAAAATGATTTTAAAATTCAGTTGCATTGATAGGAAGTTGACATGACGAGCCAATCAAAATAGTTTAAAACTTCTGAATAAGCTCTTCATTCAAGCCAAGAGATGTAGCGAAAAGATTTGGATCACCAAATGCCCTACGAGGTGTGAGAAACAAAAAACAGTGGCAATAAGTAATAATTTTACGTGGTAACTTTAAAACTGCATTGAAATTTTTTGAAACTTAAGATTAGGAATAAAATAATAATAAAATAGTAATTTGTGGTATCTTGAATTATTATTTAATTATTTATCACATAGTTCATTATTTAAACTATATAATTTATTGTATAGTAATTATTTATAGTCTATTTTTTATTCATTAAGTAATATATTATAATATACATATATATATATATATTATAATAATTATAAATAATTATCATCTTTAAAAAAAATAGTTATAAATAATTTTTATTGTTTTCATGTTTCATAGTTAAGATTTTAAAATTCCATGCATAGATGTCATTGGGCAAGTGAGTGCATTAAATATCTCCATATAAGTGGAAACGACTGAATGCGCTCAGGTACGCTTTGAGTAAATTTAAGAAAATGGAAACGTGCAAAATGGCGCAGTCAAGGTTTAAGGAGGTACGGTCGCGCATACTATCTGCAAAAAGTTAGTCCTAAGTCTATGTCAGAAAATAATACTGTTTGAGTGATATAAGTTGTATTAACCCTTAAATGTATACCAGGTAGCTTATTTACGTCGAAGAAAGACAAAAAATAGTTAATTATGCCGGTATAATGTCTTATTCATTAATGTCCTGTCAGACCTAAGAAAAAATGTTTTGGCTATGATTGTACACTACACATAGAGAAGTTGTGTATACAGACGAGTACACACTAAATCCTCAAGATCTCAGCGTGGCCTGCTGTCGTGGCATCCACAATAGTGGTAGGTAATCGTCCTCTTGATTCCATGATCCCTGCTCGGGCAAGTTGGACAGCGTCTTCATTGCCTTCGATACTCTGATAGCTTGGGACATGATTCCAAGTTATTTCCAAGGGTATTTAGCGGCAGTTTTCCATCCATTGGCTACCCAGGTGGGGATGAAATTGATATAACTGTCGATGCGGGCTTAAAAATATGACATGGGTGATCATGGCCAAACCACGCACCTACCCCTTCTTAGGGTTCGCCCTGCACATATCTTACCTTCATTGTCTAGATATAGATAACCTCTTGTTCCTATCTTGTCTTCATTTGCTGGATATTAACTAACTCTTGCTCATGATATGCCTTTATCATCTGGATGTCGACTAAATCTGGCTAATGTCTTGCCTTCATTTTCTGGATATTGCCTAAGTCCTGCTCGTGTCTTGTCTGCATTGTTTGTATATTGACAAAGCTCTGCTCTTGTCTTGCCTTCTTTGGCAAGAATCGATAATATCCTGGTCATGTCTTGCCTTTATTGGCTGAATATTGTCTAAGTCCTGCACATACCATACCTTAAATGGCTATATATTGACAAGATCCTTCTAATGAATTGCCTTCATTAGCTTGATATTGACTAAGTCATGCTTATATCTTCCCTTCATGGGCTCTATGGTGATTTTCTCTTCATATATTTTCTTTATTGGCTGAATATTAGCAATCAATGACAAGTTCACATTGAATGACCTTGAAAAATGACCTGCGTCTTATTGTCATGACTTCGTTCCCATTTCCTCGTCAGAGCCCAGTAACTTTCATGGGGAATATTATTTTCTTAGACCTGCAGTTTTCAGGATATTTGCTAATGTTTATTAAAATAGTGTTAAAATGCAGATTCGTATTCAATGATACCTAAACCTTCAGTGTACTAAGTTTCATAATTTTTAATTGTAATTTGACGCGTTAACAGATTTTTGACGCCGTTCTTGCCAAATCGCCCCATTGTGCGAGCCAGCTCCACTTTACACCTCTGGCTGAGGTCACATCGCCGAACAAACCTTGCAGCATCTTCATAGACTCCAGGCCAATAGTACCTCATCGCTATTCTATAATAAGTTTTGTCAGTACCTTAATGTTCGGACTGGGGTTTCGTATAAGCCTTTTCTAAAATTCCAGTTCTCTGATCCCCGAGGACATCCAGTTTCCAAGAATATAATTCTGTCACTATTTCCTCTGTTGTCGGGTTGGGTTTGTGGCGGTTGTCTGCCACGGCCTATAAATAATTCAAAATCATACTTCAGTAGTTCGAGAGACCATCTGGCGAACCTTCCCATCAGGTTGTGAAAACTGCTTCAACATAAAACCCTTACAGATACTCACAGAACTTGCGAATCCCCCAAACGACGGCCAAACATTCCTGCTCTGTGACCGAGTAATTTCGTCCAGCAGAAATAAGGGCATGACTAGCATAAGCTATTACACGTTCCTGTTAAGATTGTCTGTGAATGAGGATGCGCCTGAGCTGGTATTGGTTGCGTCGACTTGCAACACAAAAAGGTTCTTCCCTATATCTCGGAAAGAAGGGTACGCCAGGATAGGTGCTGTTGTGAATGCGGTTTTCAGCTAGTTACAGGCTTCTTGTTGTTCTTCCTTCGAATGCCAATCAACTTTATTGCTTGAAAGTCTAGTTAGTGGTTCGGCTATTCTGGCTAATTCCAGAATAAACCTGCGGTACCATGAGGTTAGACCTATAAAGCTTCGAAGCTGTTTGAGTGCTCAGTAATACTCTCTAGGGTACCGAAAGAATAAACAGAATACCGAAAAACGATTAGTTCGGAACCGAAAATCGGTGCCGATACGCCGAGACATGTGAGAATGCCCGACAATACTCCCAAGGGTACCGAAAGAATCGGGGAAACGCCCAGAAGAAAATTATATCGGTTCTAAGTACAGCTTATATTGTAGCCAATGGCAGAGATCCTCTCCTAAAAATGGTCAGGAACCACGAGATGATTGGTGAAGGAGCGTTCCTTTACAAAGCGGCGGGGCAAGCAGCCGAGACCCTTGGCATGAAGTTTAACATCAGAAGTGATGAAAGTGCATTACTTGATCTAGATGCTTCACTTCTGAAAGCCGAAGCGAAGAAAGCAGAAGTTCAAAAATTTCACCAACAGCTGCCCCAAGAAAATGCACGGAAATTTTCACAGGAATGTAGAAAAACAGTCCTTGTCGAAGGAGCAAACTTTTGCTTTCCTCAGATCATTAGGGGTTAATTCAGGTACAGAAGGTTTTATTTTCGCATGCCAGGAGGGTGTCATTTCGACCTTATCATACGACGTACATCTACAGACATAATGCCGCCCTAAGAGTGCTTTATTACCATCTTTGTCGCTCTTACGGTGTTGGCCGCGAACCTGCCCTGTCGAACGCTCCAAGGGAGATAGAGTCAATTGTCCAAAACGAGACGTACCAAATTTTCTGGAACTACGATTTTCGGACAGCAGTCTCCGTTGCACACTCGAGGCCTGACATTGTTCTCCAAGACTTCGAGAAAAAAACTATATTTCTGACCGGATTCTCGGCCCCGTCCGTATACAACATCACTGCCAAGGAGAAAGAAAAAGAGGAGAGGTATCAAGATTACTCGGCTAGACCGAAATCTTTAGGCTATTACCTCAATATATCAATAATATTAAGGAGTTTGAACAAGTGGTGATTTTTAGTATAGGAGTTAATTGAATTTAATTATTAATAAGAAGGATTAATATCTGGAGAGGGTGAAGAGTGAGTGAGAAGAAGGAGAAATGACCACAGTGGGCCAGGAACCATAAAAAGTGGCCAAAATTCGATTTTACGTCGAATTCATCTAAAACTTGGTATACAAGGGTTATTGGGGACGTTAATTTTAAATTTGATGTCAAAAATTACAAATTCAAAATAGCGGATCCAATATGGCGGACGAGTATTTCAAAAAATTACTGAATCTTCTTTAAACGTGGTATCTAGGTGTTTTCGAGGGCGCTGATTCCGAATCTGACGCCACGATTCCGAAAAACAAAATGGCGGATCCAATATAGCAGACGAGTATTTTAAAACATTATTTAACGGATCGGCCATTTTATTTTGTTGGAATTCTGACGTTAGATTTGGAATCAGCGCCCTAGAAAATCCCTAGATACCACGTTTTATTGAAATTCAATAATTTTTTTAAATACTCGTCCGCCATACTGGATCCGCCATTTTGTTTTTAGAATTCTGACGACAAAATCGAAATTAGCACCCTCAGAAACCATACATAGATGTCTAAGAAACGTGGAAAACATTTTTTTGTTTTGTTTTTTCCTTGATTCAAAGGGTCATTCTTAAATTTTTCACTTATTTGTGCTATCTCTCGTCGTTTTGATCGATCCGACATTTCAGCAAATTCAACACTTGGTTGACATCGTTTTAGAGGCTTAGGGTCAAGAGTTTCCAATCTCAATTCAGGAACGAGAAAAATCGAATTCAGTCAATCTGCATTATATGCTTCAAATCTTTCTTTTATCCTACGGGTGGCTTCGTATATATTTGTTTTCTTTGTAATGAGAGTTGAAACAGAAACTTTCAAACGTTCCAAGTCTTCAGCTTTTACTTTTTGTCTATCAATTGTGACGCGACCTTTTTCCAAAAATGGAAAAATATAATTTTTGGTCCCTTAAGGCATCGCACAAACATAAATAAAAATAAGACAATATTTCCTAAAGCCCGGGCGCCAGCCTTCCTAAAGGCAATCTTAATAAAATTTTGGAATTTAAATAAAAAAATTAATAAATGGAAAGATTACGATACAAAGCATAAACGAATTTATATAAAAAGAATGGAAAGAGAATGCAACCAAAATAGAACATTTTAGAATCAGTGAGTTATATCAAATTCTACATTTGCTAAGAATAACAACAAAGAATGTCAACTTTATACGCAACAGGATACATAATAATATTAAGGTCGGGAGGATAAGAGAGAAAATGTGTCGAAAGTAAGATTACAAAGAGAAGAGTTAGATGACTAAAGTAGCTGGCGATAATAACCAGAAAATAATGAACGGAAATAAATACACCTTTCGGATAAACATTACAGAATTAAAAGAAGCGACAACAAAAAAGGAGTCGACAATTTACCTAATTGACAACGTTACTGAATTCTGAGCAAAATACTAAATTCTAGAATAAAAGGGATTTTTAGAGAATTTTTGGTCGGGACAAAATTCTGAAAGATTACTAAATAAAAAAAAAAGGATTTCTATAATATTTCTGGTCGTTACTAAATTCTGAGAAAATTACTAAATTCTAAAATAATTGGATTTTTATAATTTTTGGTCATTACTAAATTCTGAGGAAATTACTAAATTCTAAAATAAAAGGATTTTTATAATATTCTTGGTCGTTACTAAATTCTGAGGAAATTACTAAATTCTAGAATAAAAGGATTTTTATAATATTTTTGGTCCTCACTAAATCCTGAGGAAATTACTAAATTCTAGAATAAAAGGATGTTTATAATATTTTTGATCGTTACTAAATTCTGAGGAAATTACTAAATTCTAGAATAAAAGGGATTTTCAGAGTATTTTTGGTTGGGACAGAAATCTGAAAGATTACTAAATTCTAAAAAAAGGGATTTTTATAATATTTTTGGTCGTTACTAAATTCTGAGGTAATTACTCAATTCTAGAGTAAAAGGGATTTTAGAGTATTTTTGGTTGGGGCAGAATTCTGAAACATTACTAAATTCTAGAAAAAAAGGGATTTTTATAATATTTCTTGTCGGGACAAAATTCTGAAAGATTACTCAATTAAAAAATAGGGAGTTCTATAATATTTCTGGTCGGGACGAAATTCTGAGAAAATTACTAAATTCTAGAATAAAAAGGGATTTTTATAATATTTTTGGTCAGGCCAAAATTCTATAAAAAAGGGATTTTCATAATATTTTTGATCGGGACGAAGTTCTGAGAAAATTACATAATTCTGGAATAAAAAGGGATTTTAGAGTATTTTTGGTTCGAACAGAAATCTGAAAGATTAATTAATTTAAAAAATTTTCGGCCGGGACGAAATTCTGAGAAAATTACTTAATTCTAGAATAAAAAGGGATTTTTATAACATTTTTGGTCGGGACAAAATTCTGAAAGGATTTCTAAATTCTAGAAAAAAAGGGATTTTTATAATATTTTTGGTCGGGACAAAACATTTTAACGGGTTACATTTCAGAGAGTTTCAAAACTTAGAGAGTAATTCAAGGGGTAATGGACTACATAAAACGGCAAACAAGTGACGGGCCATGAGGTAGCAACGATCCAGACGCCGGCACTCCAAAATAAGAGAATTAAATACGACACATTTGAAAAATAGATAAGAAAATTACAAAGGTGGTTCAGCCAAGGAGATACACATGAAAATACAAAACGAGAACTTGGCTGAGCCCCTAGGAACATTAAGATCCTACCTGACGATAATTTAAGATGCTCGGCTTCTCTGCTACCTGACGCTTCGCTTACAATAATATGGTTACTCGCTCATAGCTACAAAGGCACTGTACGTGCGAACAGTTTTCGCACGCACGGGGACCGGCGGGCGTCAGGGTAGGGGAAAAGAGAGAGAGAGAGAAAGGCGAGCGAAAATTAACTATAAGTATTCCTACGGTCGAGAGAGAGATCGACGATATCCGCTCCACGCTGGTCTGCCCTGCTGCCGTATCTTCTCCACACGTGCTTCCTTCCTTCCCGCGGATTGGCTATTTTCTTAGGGACGAATTCTTTGCTGTAGGAATCCGGACCACGGGATTCAAAGCCTTTCCAGGATGGTTGAACTCCTAGGTGAGGATTGGTGAATGGGACCTTGCGGCCGGCAGATATAGGGTGGTCTTCCAAGCAACCCTCGGAAAGTTTTGAAAACCATAGAGGAGTTAATATGGTTTCTCCGATAAGATAATTTTGGCGGAGATGTCTGTCCACTGACGGACTTTGCGGTCATCTAGCCGTGGGCTTATCCATATTAACGATGAATGATAACCCTAGCGATAAATTTAAAGGAGCATTACCTGTTCTTGTAGTAAATTTCAAGGTTATTCTCTTGAGTACGCCCGCATCCGGAACTTGCCTAGGATCTTGGACTTGATAATAGAAATTTGCAGGAACTAGGAGCAACCTGAAGAAAGTGAAGTGCAGGTCCCAGGAAAGTAGAAGCCTCGCTAAAAAGTAGGTGACAGCTGACCCTAATCGACGACTTAACGAGAAGGACGAATTCTTGAGTTTCCCAACTGAAGACCGCAAAAATCCTCACAATAATGCCATAAAAAAATACAAAAAGACAAATTTTTGCTTAATTAACAAAAAAAAATACAATAAAAACAATGGAGTGCCGAATCCACACGAAGCGTCAAATGTTGTTTCTGCGTTAAAATTTGAATTTTATTCTAATTTTTGTGAGGTGCAAAACTGCCACATCACACAATATTCAATTTATGCAAGATATACTTAACACCAGTCTCTCATACTTCATCATTTGGAATTTTTTCCACGATCTGACATTTCGTAAAAGTTTTCATATAGAATAAATCAATAAATATTCATTTATCAATAAATTAAAATGAGGCCGAAAAGTAGACGGCAAGAAACTATAAGCTTCGTGCAGCTTTCAGTTTCTAAGAAAAATTACATGTCGGGTATTATGATAATCTTGTATCTTTTGATGAGAAGAACAAGATGAATCTATCTATTTTTGCAAATTTGTTCTTTTGCAAGTGAAAACAGGCAAAATGGGGCACATGAGGCTTTAAGTATAGATCATAGTGAATAAAATGGTACCTCATTTTTCTCATTTGGGTGTGAAGTTTCGGAGTGGGGAGAATCGAAAGCGCGGACTTGTGAAAAGTATCAAATGCCGACTAGATGCATTATGCATACTATATACTCCTGTATAATGTTTTACAGATATTGCAGTCATTCCTTAACCTTTCAAGACATATGAAACAAATAATGTATTTAAACACATTTATATTAAGAAATAATTTGAAAATATATTACTTTTTGCATTATATCGCACATTATTGAATTTACATGATTTCCCTTGAGCAACATAACACGGATTGATAATAACAATGCATATATATGTAAGAATCGGGTTTAAAGTACTTTGAACTATATACAAAACAATAAATAGTAGCCTGTCAACAAACTCCATACTTTGTTTTAGGCCAAACTTTCGGTCGCCTGGCCCATAGTGACATGACACATGACATGACACATGACATGACACATGACATGACCCATGACATGACAAATGACATGACACATGACATGACGCATGACATGACACATGACATGACACATGACATGACACATGACATGACACATGACATGACACATGACATGACACATGACATGAAACAAGACATGACACATGACATGACACATGACATGACACATGACATGACATGACACATGACATGACACATGACATGACATGAC
>CAKNWT010331263.1:6258-22792 GCA_932066315.1 Andricus coriarius | reverse complement strand
ATTCAAGTTATTCTATTAAATCAAAGAATTGAAGCGATTCGAAGGAATCAAGTAAATCGAAGGATTCAAGTAATTTGACGAATTCAAGTTATTCGAAGAATTCGACTAAGTCGGAGAATTCAAGTAATTCGATTAAATCAAAGAATTCAAGTTATTCTATTAAATCGAAGAATTGAAGCAATTCGATGAAATCAAGTGCATCGAAGAATTCGAGTAATTTAACTAATTCAAGCAATTCGAAGAATTCCACTAAGTCGATGAATGCAAGTACTTTTGAGTAAATCGAAGAATTAGAGTAATTCGCAGAATCTACTAGATCGAAGAATTGAAGTAATTCGATTAACTCGAAGAATTCCAGTAATTTGATTCAATCGAAGAATCCCAGTAATTCGATTAAATCGAAGAATTCCAGTAATTCCAATAATTCAGGTGATTCGATCAACTTGAAGAATTCAAGTAATTCGATTAAAACGAAGAATTCAAGTTATTCTATTAAACCAAAGAATTGAAGGGATTCGAAGGAATCAAGTAAATCGAAGGATTCAAGTAATTTGACGAATTCAAGTTATTCGAAGAATTCGACTAAGTCGGAGAATTCAAGTAATTCGATTAAATCGAAGAATTCAAGTTATTCTATTAAATCGAAGAATTGAAGAAATTCGATGAAATCAAGTGCATCGAAGAATTCGAGTAATTTAACTAATTCAAGCAATTCGAAGAATTCCACTAAGTCGATGAATGCAAGTACTTTTGAGTAAATCGAAGAATTAGAGTAATTTGCCGAATCTATTAAAACGAAGAATTGAAGTAATTCGATTAACTCGAAGAATTCAAGTAATTCGATTAAATCGCAGAATTCAAGTAAATCGAAGAATTTAGGCAATTCGAAGAATTCAATTAAATCGAAGAATTCAAGTAATTTGATTAAATCGGCGAATTCAAGTAATTCGAGTAAACAGAAGAATTTAAGTAATTCGACTAAATCGAAGAATTTTAGTAATTCCAATCATTCAAGTAATTCGATTAAATGGAGGAATTCAAGTTACTCTATTAAATTAAAGAATTGAAGCGATTCGAAGGAATCAAGTAAATCGAAGGATTCAAGTAATTTTACGAATTCAAGTTATTCGAAGAATTCGACTAGGACGAAGAGTTCAAGTAATTTGATTGAATCGAAGAATTCAAGTTACTCTATTAAATCGGAGAATTGAAGCAATTCGAAGGAATCAAGTAAATCGAAGAATTCGAGTAATTTGACGAATTCAAGTTATTCGAAGAATTCGACTAAGTCGGAGAATTCAAGTAATTCGATTAAATCGAAGAATTCAAGTTATTCTATTAAATCGAAGAATTGAAGCAATTCGAAGGAATCAAGTAAATCGAAGAATTCGAGTAATTTGACGAATTCAAGCAATTCGAAGAATTCGACTAAGTCGAAGAATTCAAGCACTTTTGAGTAAATCGAAGAATTAGAGTAATTCGCAGAATCTACTATATCGAAGAATTGAAGTAATTCGATTAACTCGAAGAATTCCAGTAATTCGATTCAATCGAAGAATCCCAGTGATTTGATTAAATCGAAGAATTCCAGTAATTTCAAGAATTCAAGTAATTCGATTAACTTGAAGGATTCAAGTAATTCGATTAAATCGAAGAATTCAAGTTATTCTATTAAATCGAAGAATTGAAGCAATTCGAAGAAATCATATAAATGGAAGAATTCAAGTAATTTGACGAATTCAAGTTATTCAAAGAATTCTACAAGTCGAAGAATCCAATTAATTCGATTAAATCGAAGAATTCAAGTTATTCTATTAAATCAAAGAATTCAAGCAATTCTAAGGAATCAAGTAAATCGAAGAATTCAAGTAATTTGACGAATTCAAGCGATTCGAAGAATTCGACTAAGTCGAAGAATTGAAGTAATTCGATTAACTTAAAGAATTCAAGTAATTCGATTGAATCGAAGAATTCAACTAATTCGACGAATTTTGCTCAATGCAAGAATTAAAGTAATTCGATTAAATCGAAGAATTCAAATAATTAAAAAATTCAAGTAAATCGTGGAATTCGAAAAATTGTAATAATTCGAAGAATTCAAATAATTCAAATAATTCCAAGATTTCAAGTAATTTCAAGATTTCTAGTAATTCTCTGAACACAAGGAATTCTTTAAATTGAAGTTCTTCGAATAAATCGAAAAATTCCAAGAATTGAAAATATTCAAGTAAATCGTGGAATTTAAGTAGTTGGAGGTAATCGTGGAATTCAAGGAACTCCCTGATTTAAAGCAATTCGAAGAATTATAGTAATTTGATGAATTTAAGTAATTCCAAGAATTCAAGTACTTCGACTACATAGACGAATTTAAGTAAATCTACTAAATCGAAGAATTCAAGTAATTCGAAAAATTCGAGAAGCGCTCTAAATTCCAATTATTCGAAAAATTCAAGTAATTCTCTAAATTCAAGTTAATGAAAGTCATTGGAGTCATTCCCTGAATTCAAGAAATGCTATGAAGTCAAGGAATTCTCTGAATTGAAGTAGTTCTCTGAATTGAAGGAATTCTCTGAATTGAAGGAATTCTCTGAATTGGGGAAATTCTCTGAATTGAAGGAATTCTCTGAATTGAAGGAATTCTCTTAATTGAAGGAATTCTCTGAATTGAAGGAATTCTCTGAATGGAAGGAATTATCTGAATTCGAGGAATTCTCTGAATTCAAGGAATTCTCTGAATTGAAGGAATTATCTGAATTCGAGGAATTCTCCAAATTCCAGAAACTCTCCGAATTCTAGGATTTCTCTGAATTCAAGGAATTCTCTGATTTCAAGGAATTCTCTGAATTCAAGGAATTCTCTGAATTCAAGAAATTCTCTAAATTCAAGGAATTCTTTTAATTCAAGGATTTCTTTAAATTCAAGGAATTCTCTGAATTCAAGGCACTCTCTGAATTCAAGGAATTATCTGGATTCAAGGAAATCTCTGAATTCAAGGAATTCTCTAAATCCAAGGAATTCTCTAAATTTAAGTAATTTGAAGAACTCAAGCAATTCGAGTGAATTGTGGGATTCAAGTAATACAAGTAAATCGAACAATTCAAGTTATTTGAGTAAATAGAACAATTCAAGTTATTCAAGTAAATCGAGAAATTAAAGCAATTCCCTGAATTCAAGTAATTCGAAGAATTCAAATAATGCGAAGAATTAAAATAATTCAAGAAAATCAATGAATACAAAGAATTGAAGGATTTCAGATAAGACTAGGATTTGATAGAATTTCGTAGATTTAAGAAATTCAGCAAATTATATTGATTTTAGAAATTTAACAAATTAAAAAAATTGAGATATCAACCATTTCGCAGAATTGAGGGTATTTGGGGAGTTCAGGGAATTGATCAAATTGAAGGATTTTCAGGTCCTAATTCAAGAATCCTCCAATTTCTAAATGAAGTTTTGAATTGTTTCATTCTCAACGCTTACGTTTAAATTCAGTAATTTCGAAAGTTTTCATATAAGAAACAAATAATTTTCAATGTGTGGAAAATGTTCAAACTTTAAAAATTATAGAAAGTAAATTTCTATCATTTTTAATATTAAGTCATAGTTTTAAATGCGCAATTATGAAGAAGTTCATTTTTCAAGCCTTGAATTCAAAGCGTTCGTGCTTCAAAAGCTTAAATCAGAAAAAATATCGTTTGAGATTTTTAAATTTGTGGAGGTTTCGAATTTTACAAGTACAGAAAAATTTCACTATCCAATATTTCAAAATTAAAAAATTTCATTTAGACATTCTAAATTGATTGCTTTCAAGTGTAATCAATTATGAATTTAATTAATTTAGATTTGAATATCCTGAATTTTTCGGTTTCAATTTTCAACGCAAAAAATGGTTTGATGTTTTAAATTCTTTGAAATCTGACAATAATTTTTATTTTTAAGGATCTATAATTCAAAAATTTTAAATTAAGCTCCTCCAGAATCAATTCGAAGCAATGGAAAATGAACACAATAATGTATCAAATTCTAGACTTAAAAACGAGAGGATTTGAGAACCAGACAGTTTTCAATAAATTTTGTTTTTTTTTTAGTTAAAAGATGACTGCATATGCTTTAATTACCAATTAATAATTATTTCTGAAAAAAAAACTTTTAATTATTCTTCCTCTGTGATCCCTGTTACTATACCATTCGCCACCACCACCTAGCCTCTATCCTCTATCCGGTCCCTTAGAATCTCCCTTCCCCCCTTATTTATTATCTTATCCTTGGATTTCCTTTCAAAGCGCTGTTCTTCCCTGTGAAGGCCATCGTCGCATTGAAGTCCCCTACTAGTACCACCATACCTTCTTCTCTTTCCTTGCTTTCTTCTCATCCTCATTGTACACTGTCACAAATTTAAAAGTTACCCCTCCTATCTTTACTGTTTTCATTAGAACGTCCTCCTCCTCTCCCTAGCCATGAAATTTTCCTTTACTCCATTCCTAATCCCCGTTATAATTCACCTCCTAGCCTTTCCTTTCTTCTTCACTCTGACCACCTCCTGGAGTCTCCACCTATACGTTCTTGGCAGCTTTGGCTCTATTCTATCCCGTTCCCTTCTCCCTAAATCTTTCTTTAGCATTCCCACTACAACAAACTTCTGGATATACCTCCAGAACTCATATTTTTTCTTTAGCATTGCTACATTCCAGTACAGCACCTCCACTACTCCTCCACCGCGCCTCACACCCACATTTTGTCGTCCACTTTTACTTTCCACATAACCCCAAACTTCTCTTCCCAGCTCGCCACCTCCACAGCCGCCACTTCCATCTCCTTTCTCCCTTCCTGTCTAACTTTCCCTACCTTGTCTTGAGCCCAACCTATGCTCTCTAGCAGTGCTTTCACGCACTCTCTTTCTTCCCCGTTCATTAGCTTTAATTTTCTTATCTCAACATTATTTCTCCTGCCTGCCTTCTCTTTTCTATATATTCTCAACTCCATTGCCCTTATCATTTCCCTATCCACTCTTTTCTCCTTTTCATTCCTACGCTATCCCACTTTCTCTTATATCATATTCTCTACCCTCTCCCAAATACCTTTCTTCTCTACCTACTTTCTTTCTACCTCCCTCTGTTACCTACTTCCATTTCCGACCTGCCCTCAACCTTTTCGAGCCTTTTTTCCGTCCTTTTCTTCCACACTCTAATGTCCTCCTCCATCTGCTTCATTTTTGATTCTTATTCCTTCCTTACCGACACGCCCTCCATCTCTTATCCTTCTACTTTCGCCGTCAGCTCTTTCACCTCCTTTTCCCATCTCTCGTCCCTGATACTAAAGTCCTCCTTCATGTCTTCCGTCTGGTCCTTAGTCTCTCTCACGTTCTCCCTCAGTCCCCTGATATCTTCTAAGAAACAACATCCCGAGAGCGTGGAAGTAAGCCAATTTTTTAAGGCCGGCAGGCCCGAAAAATAAACTTTGATCTATCTATCTATGCAGTACTTCCTTTTACGTTTTATTTCCATTTTGGATCATCCTGAACCGATTTTTTTTCTTCCGGATACGGCACATTAACCATGTTTATTTATATAGAAAAACATTTAATGTACAATAGATTAGGATATGGAGGTGTGTTCTGGTTGAAAGTTAATTGTTTTTTTATGACTTTCTTTGCTTGTTTTAATTTCACAGATTCTACGATTGCAACACAGGATAATGCCTAAATTTATTGTTTAATGGGCATTCATTCAGCTGCTAAGTTTAGTTGTAATCGGTGAAGAATTGCACCCACAATCCACAAGAGGTCTAAAATACATGATTATTCTAGATAAGCATTACACAGGCAAATAAAAAAAGTGTGCGAGGTCAAGAAATGGACTTAAATAACATTAGTCCAAAGGATATTCCTAGATTTTAGATACAAACAAAATTTGTTTGCAAAATGTATTCACAATGAAAATTTAGTGGCCGGGTAAATAACTGCCAAGAATAATAAATTTGAGACTCTAAAATGCTAAAATTTCAATTCCACATTGTTTTGTTCCTTTATTATAAACATAGAATATTTCTTTTTTTTTTTTTTACCAAATTCCTCCTATCGGTTATACTTTTAGTTCAAAAGTTTATTATTCGGTGGAAGATTCAACAATTTAGAATTAACTTTTTGGAGGAAAATTCATAGCATAATGTCGAAACTTCAAGTGAAGATTCATCATTTTATTTGAAAATTCATCCTTTGGGTTGAAAATTTGACTATTTGTTTAAAAATGCAAGCATCTATTAAAAATAATTTAGTTTGGTTAAAATGCAAGTATTCTGTAATAAAGTTGCTTTTTTTGGTCAAAAATTAAACTGCTTTGTTGAACGCTTGTGTATAAAAACAGAAAATTCTTTCTTTTGTATTAAAATTTCATGTTTTTTTGTTGAAAACTCAACTCTTTTCTAAAAAGTTCAATTATTTGCTAGAAAATGCAACTTCTTTTTATTGTATTGATATTTAAACTTTTTTATTTGAAAATTACACTTTTTGAAAGTTGAAATATTTTGTTAAAAATCTAACCATTGTGTTCAACGCAATCTTTTTTTGGTCGAAAATGAAATTGTTTTGTTGAAAATACATTACCTTCAAATTATTTTTTCAGACATAAAAGATCCTGCGTTAAAAATTTCGCAAAAATTGAATTCTAGTCTTCTAATATTAATGGTCGGGTAAAATGAAAAATTGACCAGAGAACAGTCAGGCAATTTTTAACCTATTTCTTAAGGTTTTTTGTAAAATTTTAGAAATTTCAGAAATAATACGATCAGAAAGCTTTTGGACTTGAATAATTTGGAATTGTGAATTAAAAAACACCAAATGATTTATATTATAATCGTTTAAAAGTCTAATATTTGAAAATGAAGCCGAAATTCTTAAACAATTTCAAGTTCAAACACCGCAAGACGATATCAAGTTTAAATTGTTCAAAATGGTACCAACTTCAACTTGCGTCTTAATCTTTTGGTAGTTTAAGGCCTTATCTACAATCTTTTGTTAACATACTGTAAATTTCATCGCTTCCTAATAGCTGTATTTTTCCAGTCTGTTTTTGTCCTTCGTCTTAAACCTTGCTCCAAAAATGCCGTACGGCAATTTTGTATATATTTAGTTATCAAGCTGTTTTGTATCTAAAATCTGACTTTAGAAATTAACAAAGTGTTAGTTTCTACAATATGTTGGTATGTACCTTTAAATTTTTAATTGTTTTTGTTTTGATTATTTCTTTCAATTTTGTAAAATTGATATGTATTGCAAATTTTTTTAGAGAATAAAATATGACTGAAGAGGGCCCAAATTGTTGGCCAAAATGTTTTAAAAATTTTAAATGGTAATTCTTTCATTTACTTTTGACCTGCAAACTGCGAAGACTATATCAATATACGTAGATTGAAGGTCAAGACTCTAATTGTTTATTCCCTCATAATCTTTAATGGGAGTACACAAATACTTAAATTTGTCTATAAATCCCTTAAGTCTTGTAAAATTGTTTTATATTTCAAGAAGCCCTTGGTTACCCTCCAACATTCGTCAACATCTCTTGATGTTTTTGTAATTTCTTGAAATTCTTTGTATTCTTTTGAAATAACGTCATAATCTAATAAAGTTGATGCAACCTATTAAATTTCAATTTATCAATATTTTCCCTAATTTTCCAACAGTGTGTAGGTCGCACGAAGCAAGCCACTGCCTGCACTACCAGTCATCAAGTGTCCCCCTTGGGTTCTAGTATTGTAAAAAAATCGTAGGATGGTGAGTCTGCCGCTCCTCAGAAAGTGCAACGAAAGTTAGGGAAATGCTTCACCAGACTATGTCCACCAGATGACGATGTCCTCAGGTCCGGGCTCTAGCCCAACGCTTTAAACGATCCGGAAGTTTTATTTACACTGAGCGAAGAATTCCCGTGTAGTTTGGGTTTACACCCCAATAGTTCGGGTGGTGTCTCTTTTTTTTTGCTTCAACCGAAGGATTGGCGCGCTTGCACTACTGAGACGTACGATCACCCCAACCATTCGGGTGCTCACCCGAAACAGCAGCGGTAGAAGTGGTGGAGCGCCCGCCCGAATACTTGGGGAGCTTACACGAATGATTCGGGAGATTCGAGTCGTCAATCGCTCTGGATGTTGCTCTATCGCGTTCTAGAGAAAGAATAATATTTTATATTTATGTTACCTTCGTTAAGGATAATCCAAAGAAAAACAAGATGACTAGTTTCACTTTATTCCACTAACATTTCGCGCCTGAAAAATAAAATAGACGTAACCTAGAAACAGTGACGTTCGGGAAGAGCCTGATGTTCATCAGCTGCGGCCATTAGCGAAGATACGCAAACGTCAAAAGCGCAACATCCAGAGCGGTTGACGACTCGAATCTCCCGAATCTTTCCTGCAAGCTCCCCGAGTATTCGGGCGGGCACCCCACCACTTCGGCCGCTGCTGTTTCGGGTGAGCACCCGAATGGTTGGGGTGCTCGCACGTCTCAGTAGTGCAAGCGCGCCAATCCTTCGGTCAAAACAAAAAAAAAGAGACATCACTCGAACTATTGGGGTGTAAACCGAACTATACGGGAATTCTTTGCTCAGTGTAGTGAAATTTACATTTTTGAGAAAACACGCTTCGAACTATTCAGCCTGGCCTGAAAGGTCGTCGAATATATTTTTTATTACACCATGAACTTGGGCGTGAGAAATTGAAGTGTCTAAAACATCTTAGCATCTTACTGTAAGTCATGTTTCTTATTAGAAATCAAAAAATTTACAGAGTATAGAGACAACAATAATTCTAATCTTTCTTTCCAGAGCTGCCCGCTTCGTCGGAAGGAGGTATGGCGGAGCTGCTAGAGGGGCGGCATAAGATCCGGCTTAAGAGGCTTTTGGAGGAGCGGCTAGATGAGCGACTGGTGTCAGAGGACCCGCTGGGGTCGGAGTCAAATCTGGAGTGGGAACCAGAGCCGCTAACGGAGGCAGAGCGCGCCAGAGTAGGTCTTTTTGGGTTACTAGATCTTGTTGGGCTGAACACACCGAACGGTTGAATTACACTTATACGTTGAATGTTCTCAGGCACAGGACCGCATACGCCGAAACTCCTCTGCAGATAACCAATACTAACTTTAATTTGTTCATTGGTTGATTCATCATACATAATCTCGCCGTCGATTCTTGCAAATATTGGACGGATCACATCGTTCAAGATAAATCCAACGATTATAGGCCCTACGGCTAATAAAATTTTATCTGGTGTGCAATCCTCGAAAGTTCCATTAGCATGTTTTAGTAGAAAAGTTGTTTTATCTGTACGCTGTTCTTTCGTCGGACATCGTACTTTCCTATAAGGAAGATCTTTAGGGCGATATCCGACTGAACTGGGAATTCCAGATTCTCTGAAACCCTGGCCTTGTTTTCTAGGAGCTCCTGATTGCGAACTTAATTCTGCAAAGAAAAATGAGCTAATTTTAATATTAAAATATAAATCATTACGTCTAAATGAGGAAACTCCTGCCATATATTATTCATATATAGTTGGCCATCTGACCATTAATATAAACACCAGAACTGTAATGATGCAAAAATTTTACTTAGAATCTTGTATAAACTCAATAAAATAATTTCAAATGAAAATTTATTGAATTTTCAACAAAACCATTGCATTTTCAAAGAAAAGAAAATTATTTTTAAAGAAAATTTATGTAAATTCTTC
This sequence comes from Andricus coriarius, assembly GCA_932066315.1. Lineage (NCBI taxonomy): Eukaryota > Metazoa > Arthropoda > Insecta > Hymenoptera > Cynipidae > Andricus > Andricus coriarius. Next base: position 13,081 of record CAKNWT010331263.1, on the reverse strand, counting down.
AAGAGGAGAACAAAGAGTCGAATACTGACGTTGGTTGCTAGAAATCCAGACAAAGCCAGAAGGAACAAGAAGAAAAGTCTGATAATCTAGTCATTTCGGAAATTTTCGTACTATCATTGATAATAAAAGTATGTCGGTCTAAATTTACAACCCATGAATGAATTAAACGTAAAATAATGACATAATAAAAAACGGTTTAGTGTTACAACACTTGACCCCTGATCATGTGAGCCTTATTTTAAAAAACACGCATAGCAAAATCAGATTTTAGTTTTAACACAGGCCGACAAAAGTTGTATTTAAAGACTGGACTAGGTGAGCTTGAAGGATTATGGTTTCCTAAAAAATGAATTTGTTGTCCAGAATTTTCCTATAAGTCAGAATTTCAAGATCAAGGTTTTCGGTGGCAAATCGTCGCGTCGTCTAGTACAAACAAAAGATACCAAGAAATTTAACGCTTCGAACCTTTTACAAGTTTTTTAATCAGATTAGTTTGTCAACGCAATTCTTAACCGATTTTAATAAAACTTGGTAGCGGGCTGACCATTAAAAAAAAAAGTGATTTTATGTTAATAGCTTATAATCTGTGAGATAAAAAAAACGTAAAAATATACAACTTTCCACCTGTACACACCTCCACATTCTAATGTATCGGATCGATTAAGAACAGATTTTATCATTTGAAATATGGCAAATCTGAGCATACATTTCGATTCAGCAATCTGAAAAAACGTTTTGACAACAAAAGCTTTGTCAATCACATAACGCAATTTTATTCGCTTTCTTCGCCTTCCTTACTCGTTTTTTGGGGTGAAACAGAAATGGTTAATGTGCCATATCTCGGAACAATCAAAACGGTTCGGAATTATGCGAAATCGAAATAAAAGGTATTGTTTCAAACATGGCTGTAAATGGCAATTTTGTCACTTTTGGGTTAGTATATCTCGAAAGCCTAACCCATAGAAAAAATGTGGACAATGAATTCATTTCTTTGATCCAAAATCCTTCGAGTTCACCTAGTTCAGTCTTCGGGTACCAAAACAGATAATTTTGGTCGTGGAAAAGATGACTTTATACATTGGGGGCAAAAAATGGCAAATAATGAAATATATACGACAAGCGAAAAGCATTCAAAATGTATTTAGTTATATATTTACCAATAGAATTAAGGATGACTGCCAAGCTGAAGATCCAGAAGGAAGAACCAGTCATGATCCTTACGCTTTATGATCAATGTATGAAGTCGAATTCTAAGGAAATTCTTAGAGCGTACAACTATCTGGATATGACTTATTGTACAAGATGTTTCGATATATATACTACTCGCTATCGCACACCTGCTTATAAATTATCGTAAATATTTTTTACATTTCCATTAGAAATTCATCAATCTCTAACATTTCTTATCTCATTTTTCACTTATCCTAGTGTCAATCTACTTGAAGAGATAAAGCTGTACAATCCAGAAAAAGCGGAATGACATTTAACATATTACTAGAAGCCGCAAAGTATGTTACGTCACTTTTGACCTATGTGCCTCATAAACTCATAAATGAATCTTCCAGGAATCGTTTGAGTATTAGGAACTGTTTTTAAATTTAACTAGCTCTAAAAAACCAATCACTGATTCTGCTTATTACTATGTATTTTTTGTATAATATATGTACCAAATCACGTATTTCTGCAACAATAAGTTATAAATACTTTTTGTAATTACCTAATAAGTATGTACACAATCGATTTAAATCTGATAAATGTTTCCTTAATAAGTATCATCTCAAGTGTCATTCAAAGTAATCGGAAACTTTCCAAATTAATGAATTCATACTTAAAGCGTTAAAAATTAAACAGTTTCAAACTTCGTTTAGAAATTGAAGGTTTCTTGAATTATGATCTGCGAACTAATTCAATGAAAATAGCGGCAGCATAGGAGCTTCAACTGTTAGGGAAAATAATTCAAACTCATGCCTAATCATGTTTGCGGCTTCAAGAATTTCTTTTTTATAAAACCGATTTTTACTCGTGTATAAATAGAGACACGAGAAATATTTTTTCTGTTAGATAGTCGGTAATTAGTAATGTTATAAAATCTAAGTTTCTCAATATCTTATCCCTTGTTCAAGGTTCTTTAAATTATTAACAGCGTTCAGTGCTTGCTTTTACGCATTGCGAAATAAATCTGATGAAATTTGATAACAATACGTTTGTAAATATTTGATTAACTAGCTTGTAACGTTCTAATTTTAAAAGCCGTAAAAGGAAACTAAAAACTAGGTTCCAAACCTGAAATTGCTCTGGTCAATATTACAACATGCTTTGAACTAAAAATATACTTGCTGCAATGCAATATTTAACACTTTGAAAGAAATTTTATCGAGGTTTGAAAAAGAATAAATGTGAGAGATAACAAAATGTGATTTTGAGCATCATAACCAACGACATGACTATAGATCTGTATTAACAAATAAAATTTTCTATACCTTAGTATTTTATTTTTTAGCCCACTATGTTGGAACATAGAAATTGTCAGAATTAAAAATTGGTGAAAAAACAAATTTCCACGTTTTTGGAACTCTTCATTTTACTGTGTTATATATAGCAGTACTTTTATTTTTGGCCCTCCCAAAAAAAATCGGACACAATGAAGAGCTTCCAGCATCGTAGTCTATAAAAAAAACTTTCCTTGTTTTCCTTTTTTTTATCTCTGAGAAGGAAAAAACACTACTTTTACATTATAAATTATATTTTGTAATGTACAAGACCTTTCTTTTGAACCTTCTACAAAGAAAATCGGATGACTTTTAGGGTGTCATAAACCAGGTACCAAAAAGTGCACTCGGTATTATTAAATGTTATTCTTAGATAGCTTCTTTCATTTTATTCGCCAATAAATTAATTGGTAATTGGCCAAATTAATTTTGCACTCAATTTTCAATAAAATTGTTGACGTAAGCATCGCATGATCAAATTGTTTGTCGAATAAATACTGAATGTTTCGCTTGAGAATTGGATCAATATAATTTTATCTTATTTTTTCCTAATTACATCACATTTATTGCAAAATAAGTGTATAGAAAAACCTTGAAACAGCGATAAGATCTTAAGCAAATGGTATTTTGTAACGTCGCGAATCATCCACCAGCTAGCTAACAAATCTTTCTCGCAACTTTTTTTATTCAAAATAAAAATCTTTTATTGATTTTATCTCAAAATATTTGAGCTTTTATTCTTTTAGGGCTCTAATATCCAGTCGCTGATAAACAACTTTTTTTAAATAAATAGAGTAATTATAAAACCAAATCTGTAAAATATTTTTTTAGAAAATCTGAACCAAGACAAAACTTTTTGCTCGTTACACTTTTTTTCAAGAAAGGCTGTATTGAAAATTGTTACAGAAAGAAAATTTTTATTCGGAACAGAAAATTTCTTTTTTGTGTGTGGAATAAGTGTCTTAAGTAGCATTTTGCATTTCTCTTCAAACAAATTTTGGTCCAATAATGACTGATATTAAATTGCTATTAAATCAAACAAAAAACAGTTTTGGTACAAGCTGATGGCTAATTCTTTGGCAAAAATTAAGTACTTAGAAAATATTTAGTGGATTTATGAACATTTCTAATAATGTTAATTGAAAATTTTTTACATTTTTTTTTTTTTTATATTTTCAAAGTTTTTTTCGGTCGCGTCTCAATGGCGCACCTTGTGGCCAAATCAGATTTTCGTGGAAAAATTTAGCTAGGGGGTACCATTTTTACCCGGTTTTAAAGAATAACTTTATTTTGGCTGACTATTCGAAACTTTTTTTTTAATTTAACAAACAAAGTCAAAAAATAGGTATTTTCTAAAATCGAAATCTCCTATTCTGTTCAAACTGTTCGCAATTGCTCAAACATGTTTAAAATACATAAGTTGACAATAATGTTAAAAACGTTAACACGTAATATTCCGTAATTTAATATTACTTCATGTTTTAAATTTACTCTCTTATATAAGTGAGGATTCATAAAAACATTTAACACTGATTTTAAACGGCTTATTAACTGAATTATTAATAACAACAACAATAGTGGATCTTTGTCGAAGTGTCTGAAAAAATTATGAAAAAATTGTTATTACCAGATGATAACGTTAAAAGAACAAAGTTTAAATGCTAAATGATAGCCAAATAATACATTTTTTATTAAGTTTGTTAACACAATTAATCAATTTGATCGATTTATAGAAAGAGGACATTGATATTGATATTGATATTTATTTACGGTAAACACCTTTGTTGTTACAGTTTTGTAACATTTTATCGTCGTTATCTGATAAATGTTCTAATAAACAATATAAAAAAAGATAACACTTAAGTATTAGATATAAAGTAACTTATAACTAGAATTTTAACTAATATCGTCGAGTGGCCATCTTTGCTAGAGAGCTTCAGAAATCTCTTAATTAAAAAATATTTGTCTGAACTATTCGCTTTAAAGTTGCTATGAAAGTATCAAGTGATCCACCAAATATATGAATATCTTGACAATCAGAGTTTCTCATTAAAAATTCTGCACACTTCCGAGACTGAAGTGTAGAAGCCATACTCTGTTTTATGATCAGGTATTGAGAAATTAAATGTATAGGAATGCCTTAGTTTTTCAAGAGGAACTCTGATTGATATTTGTTCAATTAATTTGGGACAATCTATAAGACTATTTAACAGTTTGCATAGGAAAATAAGCCTTGACTGTTTCCTCCTCCTCGTAAGAGATTCGACTTCGATTATTCCAGAAGTTATAGTCAAATATTCTGAATCTCTAGATATTCGCAATTTATAAGCTACTGATTTCAGAAAACGGTGTTTAATTTTGCTGTTTACATCTGCAAGTGACAATTACAGTCTTGATAAACCGATGTCGTGATCAGAATCTACTGTTATATTTTCTAAGTTTTTGTCTTGATAGACATACCCGTAGTAGGAAGCAAACATATTAGTGATCTCTTTACCATTATCTGTTTCAACTCCATGGTATGACATACCAGTTGAAATGTCTGCCTCTTTTTGTTTATCATTTACAAAACGCCAGAAATTTTTTGAATTATTTTCCATCCCTATCTCTATTTTATCAGTATATTTTCGATACAATGAGTCATTTAGACTTATATTTTTTATGAACTGCTTTTTTTAGATTTATTAGTTTTATGATCTGAAAGTCAAACCATTTTGGCTAATTTGAAATTTTACTATCTTTCGAAGCATACAATTAGAGTTTACAAAATTAAGGTGATAGTATAAGCAATTTGTGGCTTCTTCTACCTCTTTTCGCTCAAACTCTGCATCCCAGTTTACCTCAGCCAGATATTCATGTATACGTTGGTAATTCACTTTCCCAAAATCTAATTTAACATGCTCATTTCTTGAAGAGTTAAGATTTCCTGTAAGTTCGGCTTTTATTTCTATTGGTGGATGGAAGAAATCAGTTAGGGTGCTGTACCGCTGTTGTACTTACTTTTTTTGCAGATTAAGAAGTAGAGTCCACAATTTTTGGAATTCCTTGCACGAACTTGATATTCTTGTTTTCGTAGCCCTTATTCCTCAATTCCTCAAGTTCCTTTTGCAGTTTCCCGTAGTGATCTCGTTGCATAATAGTGTGATCCACATGGAATTGTTTGTCTCCTTTATATTTTGATTTCTGTTTCAGTACACAGATAGCCGATTCCACGTCCTTAAAAACTACCTTCAAAGGTCAAGTTGCATGATCGGCTTTTTTCCCCAGTCTAATGAACTTGATGCCGTCCAGCCATACATTGGATAACTTACTAAATACCTCAGCAAGTTTTGCCTTATCTTCATACACTCTTGTTCCAGCACCACTCGCTGAGGATTCCGGGACGACAAAAAAGATGATGTTGCTTAGGCGGTTTTGCCTATCCACAATCTCGGTTACAATATCCTCTGCATTTCGAGTTGAGCTGATAACGGATTCGTGATCAGCGACCCAAAAAACCCTACATGTAGCTATTTTCATAAAAAAAAGTGATCTTATTGTGTTAGATTGCGTGCACCGGTGTGAACCCTGCGAACTAAAGGTTGCACGTTCAAAATGTTCTTCATACTGTTGAGAGCCTCAGTTTTTGAATACAGTTGTCACGGTTATTGTCGAGTTCATGGCACTCATTATCTCACAAATTTACGACACATCGCATGATGAGAAACTTTTCGACGCGTAAACTGGACACCAGCGTGGGCTGATGTCATCTATTTCGGTATGTTTAGTGTAGTTAATGAAAGTATTTGATTAGATCGACCAAATTAATTCGTTACATTAACCAAATCATTTAATAATAAACAACATATTCCGATCAACTCTGAATTCACCAGTTTAGTTTGTTGCGCTTTTTAAAAATAACCAAAGGCTGGTTTGCGCTGACCAAATTTTTTAGCTTCAACAAACAAAGTAGGTTAAAAATTCGTCTTGTTAAATCAACTCAATCTTTTCTCTCAGTGTAAGTAAAGAATCTGAGATGGTGTTATTTAAACGAGACAGGCGGGACAGGCGAAGCGACCCCTGGCACCCATCCATTGATTTTGGAGACCATCAGTTATAGTTCGGTGGGAACTAGTGCACTAACCCACCCCCAACTAACACATTGTCCACCATTTCAGGACAATTATGTCCATACAGTGTTAGTAGCTAGTCTCACTTCAAGCACTGTCACTGCGACTGTCATTCTGGACAATTTCAAATTGGAGCTTTATAAACCCTAATAACTTTAAATTGCGAATTAAAAAAGGGTGTGTACAGGATCGGAATGCTTGAACAATTTTTATTGGGTTTATAAC
>CAKNWT010331254.1:2051-14969 GCA_932066315.1 Andricus coriarius | reverse complement strand
AAAAATGTATCTTTTTGGTTGAAGATACATCTCTTTGGTGGAAAATTTAACTCTTTCGTTGAAAATTCATCTCTTTGGTTCACCATTCCATTATTGGTTAAAAATTGATATATTTTGTTAAAGATTCAACTATTTTCTTGAAAATTCGTCTTCTTTGTTTGAATTCAACTGTTTTTTATTTCAAATTAAAATATTTTTTCGTTAAAATAACAGGTATTACAGGTTTTGTTGAGAGTTTATCTTTTCCGTTTGAAAATTGAACTGCTTTGCAGAAAATTCGTCTTTTTGGCTTGAAAATTCAACAGTTTTATAGAAAATTAAATTATATAGTTGAAAATAAGTCTTTTTCCTAAAAATTCTTATTTCCGGTTGAAAATTCAATTGTTTTATAGAAAATACTTTTTTTTTTGTTTAAAAATTCATATCTTCGTATATACCATCTTTTTGGTCAAAAATTCAACTATTTTATTGAAAATTCATCTTTTTGTTGAAAATTAAATTATTTTGGTAGAAAATTCAATTATATCGTTAAAAACTAAACTATTTTTCGTTTAAAAAATTAACTACTTGGTAGAAATGAACTTTTTTCTTGAAAATCCACAGTGTCGGGTGCAAAACTCAATTTTGTGTGTGTGTAAAATTCATGTATTTTCTTCAAAAATTGGTCTTTTTGGTAGAAAATTAATCTTCTTTTTTGCAAATTCATCTTATCGGCTGTGGATTCAATTATTTTGTTGAAAAAATTTCTTTTTTTGTTCAATCAAACTGGTAGAGAATTTTTTTTTGCTGAAATTTAATTTTTTGAACTGAAAATGTAAGTATTTCATTTTTTATCAAAAACTTTGTTTTTGTTGAAAATTCAACCATTTTGTTAAAAACTCAACTATTTTGGTAGGAAATTCAACAATTTACTAGTTATTGGAAAATATAATTGTTTAGTGGAAAATCCATGTATTTTGTTAACAATTCGTCTCTTTGGGTATACAATTAATCTTCGTTTTTAAACATTTATCTTTTTTTGGCTGTGGATTTAACTATTTTCTTACAAATTTGTCTTTTTTTATTGAATTTAACCAGTTACAAATTCATTTCTTTTTGCTGAAAATTAATTGTTTAAACTGAAATTGTAACTTTTCCATTTGGAAAATTAAACTATTTGGTTGAAAATTTATCTCGCTGGATTAAAAATAACATTATTGGTGAAAATTAATCTTTGTAAGTTTAAAATTCAACCATTTTGTTGAGTCATATTTTTTAGTCGAAAATTGAACTGTGTTTTATTGAAAATTCATACGTTCATACATGAAATAAGAAATATTAATTCTTTCGTTGAGAATTCATCTTGTTTGTTTGAGAACTGATCTATGCTTGTTTAAAAATTTAACAATTTGGTTAAAAATTTAATTATTTTGTTGAAAATTCAACTATTTTTTAAAAGTCTTCTTTGTGGTGGAAAGTTCTACTCATTATAAAACAACTCATTAAAAACGCGAAAAAACGCGCAATACACGTGAAATACGGTTGTCAAAGCGAGGGGGGTGGGGTAAAAATATCCCAAAATTGGTAACCTATTTTACGGATGTCCCCTTATGACCTACTAACTAGAGAAAATCTAGATTTCATAATCGAATTAAAAGTAGTTTAAATATTAAGGCATATAAATTGGGAGAAAGGCTATACAATTCGAAAAATGGAACTAAATATTCTAGAGAGTTATGAACACTATATTTAGTATTAAAATTTTTCATTAATTTTAGACATTTTCCCAAATGTAGTGAAAAGAAGATACAAGATTTTTTATTTAATGTGCTAATTATATATTTATTTGCAAGATTGTATAACGAAAGTCATACATTTTAATTAATTTATCCATGGTGGTTTCTCAAGCGTGAAAAAAGTCTTACGGATGTGACACGTGCCTATGTTAATTATAATATCAGCTAAGTAGGTACGCACTGCACTCATATATAATACAGCAGTAATTCGTTACGCTTAAGTGTTCATCTTTAACACTATAATTATATGCAGTTACGTAGACTTATTATATGGATTAACATAACGATTGTCAAAGGATGATACTTTTTGTCAATTAAAATCATTTTTTTAATCTTAGTTTGACGAATATTGAAAAAGAGAAGTAGGTCAATATTTTATCTCTTTTTAGGGTTTCGAAGTCCTGGGTTATTGCTCCGAAACAAGTTGGTAGCAGAAGCTAAAAATTTCTTCTGAAAATCGATGTCTTTTATTCTAATTTTTTTTCACGAACAGGGTCGAAAACTTTGTTAGTCAACTTGGGACCTAAACATTATAGAAAAACATGACATTTTCCATAAAAAAGTAGATTTAAAAGAAATGTTTATAATTTTCATTTTTTTAAATAAAATTGTTCTCGTGCAGCCTTATTTCGTGTAGAATGTAGATACAATGCATATATGCAAATGCATACATAATATACATACATGTATGCTAAATTCACATATGCATATATGACATAATACATGAATGCAGAAGTGTGCCTTATTTCGTGTAGAATGTAGATACAATGCATATATGCAAATGCATTCATAATATGCATGCATGCATATATGTATACAAATGCATACATAATATACATGTATGCACATATACAAATGCATACATAATATATATGTATGCATATATACAAATGCATACATAATATATATTTATGCATATTCACTTTCAGTGTTCTCTACGCTACACCTGTGAATATATAAGATTGCATGATCATTTGTGCACTGACTTTGTAAGCCTTTAATAATAAAAAACTTTTACTTGAATACATTTTCTGTTACTTGGAGTTTAAATATTTCCTGGTTTATTAGCATACATATATCCACTTTCCTTCTGACAAATGATTGTTAACAACTCTCCTCAATTTTCTTTCTTTTAAAACTGACGTAAAAACCTCTATAACTATAATTATTGATTCTAAACTATATTGACTGTCAATTGGGCAAACCAACTCTACCCACTTTTACCACATAAAAAATAAAATCTACCCACTTATGAAACATGTTTTGCGCAACTCTCCATTCGAGCTGAAAAGAACCGTTTGGCGGCGCTGAAGCCTGCGGACACAAGAGTCCAGAACATATTGCTTCGTGGTCCAGAGTTTGAATTGTAAAATTTTGACTGTTGTTTGCTTCAAATTTACTTAATTGACTTAGCTGTAAATTAACTATTCACGTTATTTGCTAAGTTTTCTTTACTATTCACTGAAGTCTATTAAGCAAATTTTTAATGAATGCAAGTCAAAATTTCACGTTTCAAGTTCTGGACTCTTGCGTCCGTAGCTTTCAGCGCCGCTAAAGAAAACTTTCCGGCCCGAATTGAACAAATTATTTTTGATGCGAAAATTTGTTCGTGAAAAAATCATTCACAAAATACCCTCCACCTTAATTGAAGCAATCAGTATCCCAGTCCCTATACTTGAAAAGAAACGAATAAATTCTCGATGCTATAGACACCAAAATATTGTACTATTAGCTACTGTCCCCGTTATGTCGTTAATAACTAAGGTGTTGATGTGACGTTCAACAGTGATTTTAAAAAGAATTCAATAAATTGAAGTTTATATATTTTAACTTCCAATATAGTAAAGTTTGTAAGGTTTCAAAGAAAATATAGTTCAATTTTGCAACTTAAAAATGATTAAAATACTAATATTTTTCGATTTTTAAAGTTATAGGTCCAACTTAAAAGGGAGTGAAATTGAGCTATTACAGTTATCCTAAGAGATTTAAGTGGGTTTCGATGATTTCACGGGATTCAAATGACTTCAAGAGACTTCGAAACATTCTAAAGTATATCCACGGGTTTCAGAGGATTTCCTAAGATTTTAAAATATTTAAAAGAATTTCAAACAATTTCCGAAATTATAAAGCATTTTAAGGTATTTCGAGAAATTTTAATCTCTTTTAAAAGATTTTAACATATTTTAAGGGATTTAAAACGATTGGGAGCGATTCCCGCGAAGTTTAAAGATTTCAATTAATTTTGTGGGGATGTCCATAATTTCAAGGAATCTCGTAATATTTCAAAATATTTCAGGTAGTTTCAAGAATTTTAACCGGTTTAAAGAGGTTTTAAGGAAAATTCATGGTATTTTAAAGATGTACAGGGATTTGAAGGGATTTTACAAGATTTCACGGGACTTCAAAACATTTTAATTATTTTTAACGATTGCTAAGAAATTTAAGTGGGTTTCGATCATTTCACTGGATTTCAAAGGATTTTAAGATATTTCCAAAAAATTCCAAAGTATATCCACGGTTTTCAGAGGATTTCTTAAGATTTTAAAAGTCGTAACAGTATTTCAAAGGATTTTTGAATGTTATAAAAAATTTTAAGATATTTCACTAAATGTTAATGTCTTTCAAAAGATTTTAATGGATTGTAATATTTATAAAGGGATTTGAAGAGATTCGAAAAGATTCCCACGGATTTTAAAGATTTCAATTAATTTTAAAGGAATTTCAGGGAATTTTGAAATATTTCACAATGTTTCAAGGATTTCAACCGATTTTAAAGGATTTTAATAGGAATTTGAAGATTATAGTAATTTCAACGATTTAAAAATAATTCACGGAAAATCAAAGATTTTAAGGGATTCCATAAGATTTCATAAACGCTGCACACCAAATTTAAAAAATGTTTAACTTCTCGAATCTATATTTATTGGACGTGTATAATATGAAATATTTCTGAATAAATAAGAAATAAAACAAATAATGGTGTAATGTGTATGACATTATAAAAAGTAATTTCAACAGCCAAAAAAGGTTTCAATTAGCATATTTTAAACAAATAATCAGTCAGAGTAAATTCACGTCAAAAATGTTTTGGGCTATCCCCCCTACCTCCCTAAAAAGCCTTTCGTGGTTAATGAACGCTCCCAATCGAAAATTTGCAAGTTTTCCCGATTTCAAAAATTGTATTTAAAATTTATCAAATTCTGAATTTGACACGACTATTACATATATACAATTTCAATAGAAATTTTGTTCTGAAATTGGATGTAAAATGCTTTAAATTTGTAATTTTTGAAATTTCTAAAGCGTGGAATAGAGTAGGATCAATAAGGCCTATTCTTGAACCCAGAATAAAAAAATTAGTTTTATTACAAAAAAATATTTTCTGATTTTGTGCCTAAAAACAAACCTTATTCCGAATTAAATAAATTCACATGCAAGAATTCATAAAATCGGATTTATATATGTATACCAGGTGTTTTTATTTAACTTGAGACGTCGAAATATTTCAAAAAATACGCATCCTATGAAAAAATATCCGTGATAAAAACTTTTTATTTTCGAGAAGGAAAAGCGACTTTGAACAAATGTACCTCCTCCCTCCCATAGGAGGCAGGGAGGGGGGTAACTTTGTAATTTCAAATGGGAACCCAAATTTTTTTATCACAGATTCAGATTCTCCTTCATGAAATACGTAAGTTTTATTCGAACAAGTTTTTTCGATTCGCGAAAAATAACCCATGTCTCCTGAGGGGTGGGGTAGGGTAAATTTTGTTCAAGGTCGCTTTTCCCCCTCGAAAATAAAAAGTTTTTATTACGGTTATCTTTTTCACAGTATGCGTATTTTTGAGATATTTCGATGTCTCAAGTTGAAAAAACACCCAGTATATATATTCGTGTAACAAAATGTTTTGTTCGCTGAACAAAATTTGTTTTGATTAAACGAAACGTTTTTTTTGTTCGGAAATAACATTTTCCTATGCTAACAAAAATTTGATTGAACCAACAACAACATTTTTTTGCACGTAGAGCAACAAAATTATTTTGTTGTCCAAACCAAACATTTTTCTCTTGTAAATTGAAATTGAATTTAAAATTATCTACATTGTAAAGCTCTATTTAAATTACATGAATAGAAGCATATTGGAATTTACGATCTGAAATTAAATCATTCATTCAAATCCTAATTTAAAATTATTTCCAAACTGAATATTGAAAATAAAATGCATTCAAAATTTAAACCATACAATAAGTTAAAAATTGAAAAATCCGGAATTGAAAACAATGCACCGAATCTAAAAAGCGTACCAAAATTGTCAGCTACCGGGTTTAAAACAGTTTAAAAATTACAATTTAAATCGCGAGATTTCAAGTGTTCAAAATATATACCTTAATATTAATTTAGTTACATATTTTAGAAATAAACTAATCACTTTCGAAAATGATCGGAATAACTGAATAGAAATTACCTCATGTATATTTAAAAGTAATGAATTCCCGGCATATTCAGTTGGCAGAAGAAAAATAGTTTGACGCCCGCCAATTAATCTTATAGCTCCTCAGGATGAGTTAATGTTTCGCGGATAAAACGTATACTTCAGTGATGAAAAGGAATGTTTCTGTCTAGAATCTATCTTGTCTCAATAAAAAACAAGATAGCGATGTTTGCGTGATGCACGCAACTGCATTTATTTTGATTGTCTATATTTAGAGGTTTACAATGCCGTAAAATTGGGAATAAATCTTGAGAAAATTAAAGTTTTTCCATCCTTCGCTCTAGAAAACCACGATTGAACTTAACTCAAAAATTAAACTTTAGGAAACGTAAAATTTTTCACTGTAATCGACTCAGATTGTTGAAAAAGTAGACAAATTTTTTTTTAATTTAATAAGATAAGCAGTACCATGTGTGCTGTTATAAACAAATTCTGAATTATAATTTACTTAAGCTTAAGGCCTATTTTTATACCATAAATTGTTGTTTCTGAGTATGAAATTAAAATTAAAAAGACACGGAACAAAAATTCTCCAAATGAAAAGCATCCTGCAAATAAAAGTCTGCTAAAAATTGCACAAAATTAAAAGCTTATTTTTAACAAAATCTGGTATTTTATAAAAATTTTTCGAATTTGAAGGCATTATGAAATAAAAATTTGTCAGCGATTCCAAGCATCGAGAATATAAAAGCAGGTGATATGAAGAATACCTGAAATATTCAACTTTCAAAAATTAAAATAAACTGAAAGCATTATAAAGTAAAAAATGTTCAGTAATTTCAAGCGTCCCGAATATAAAAGCGACTGGAATGAACAATACTCGAAGTAATAAAATTTGAAACAATAAAAAAATGAATTGTTATTTTTAAAAAATGTAAATAAATTAATATGGGGTAGTTTTTACGTTTGACCAATTATTTGAGATACTTGAAAACGCTTACATTCAAACGTATCACAATTCACAAAGTTAAAAAAAAACTTTCAAATTCAGAATTTTTGACATTTTAAAGCTTCGAAATTCGAAATCTTTCTAATTTGAACATTTTAATGTTTACAAATACACTGCATTTAAATTTAAGCCTTGCATTTAAACAGTTCTATGAATTAAAAAGCTGGACAATTTCACGCCATTTTGTATACTATATAATATGTATATACTGTATACATATAGGGTGAGTCCAAAAAACCGATTTTTTGATACTGGAAACGTAATTGTGCAGAAAATTGGTATTTTGGTAAGGCAAATCGAGGCGAAAAATAGGATCAATTTTCTATTAACCAAAAAATTATGACCAATTTTTCGTAAGTACATAAGTTGTAGTTAGGATTATTGGAAAATGCGCGTCAAGCACTTTTTCTGATTTAGTTGACTGCATGTTTTTTCAAAAACAAATTGAAAATGTTGGGCTTGAAATTTCTTTAGTTTGAGCAATTATCTCACTTTGTAGACCATGAAAGAAATTTTGTGTATGATAAGAGAATAGTGGCTTGTTTCTTTGATTTCACTTGAAAAAATTATAGGTACTGCACTTGAATTCATTTAAAAAAATGTACAATTAACTAAATACAAAAAATGTTTCTTTTGTACATTTCCTAATCATTTTAACATTACCAATTTTTTGTATTCAATTTCTAATTTTATATCATTGTTCACTAACAAAAACTGTATTTAGAACAAAAATTCGCTATAAATTTTTGGCTCATAGAAAATTGGTGAAAAAATTAATCAAAAATTGAAACTTTGAAAGTCATGTGCAACCTGAAAATATTGACATTTTTTGATGGCCCCGATTTGTCGTCCCGAACGGTAACCTATTCTAAACCTTTTTGATCAATTTTAAATATATACGTAGCCAAGTAGTTAAATGATTAAAATTCATTTATTTTTCAAGAATACTCAATTGTTCATAGCAGATGCAAAATTTCACAGATTTTTTTTAAATTTTCAAGTTTATTAACAACTTTATACCGGATCTGTTGAATAACAAATAATGGCAAAAAAACTATTTGGAAGATGCTTGAAACTCAAGAACATTTTTACTATAGTGTGATAGTAAAAATAGTACATCTTTTTATGTAAATTATTTTATTTTATTTCAAAATATGAAATTAAGAATGCAGAAAAACTTTACAAAAATTATTTGAAATTTTCATCAAATTGGACAAAAAGTTTTCAAATTCACTGTATCTACTCTGAAAAGTGAAGTTATGTAATCTGCAAACATCTTTAAACATATTTTAAATTCTTTATATCTTCACATTCTGATTCCTACACTTTAAATTGTTATCTAATTTAATCCTACATTTTGGGACTTATGATTTTAGGTCCTATATTATGGGTCTTATGATTTTCGGGAAATCGGGACTTGTAATATTGGATCTTATTAATTTTGAGACTTGTATTTTGGGTCCTACTTTTTTGGACTTGGGGTTTTGAACTTAGTGTTTGGGACTTGAGATTTAAAATTTAAGAGTAAAGAAAAGAAATGAAGAAATGTGGTTTATTAGTGGCTTTATTATCAATCTATTAAAATCATGAAGTTTTCACAGTAAGAAACCTTTTCTTCTAAACAAATACAAAACCTACCATTACTATTTTTTTAAACTATTAAGTTGGAATCGTTTGATTTCAGAATTGAGTCCTTTCCACGGTTTAGTGCATTTTAAAAAGAAAAGAAAGACAAGAGAGCACAGAAAAAATAAAAGGTAAAAAGCGTTGCAGGTAATATTTCTGGAGGTAATCTTGCCATGCAAAAAAAATGAAGATCGCTAAGGGTAAAACAAAAATTTAGTGATCTTTTATGTTACCCTTGCCGATCTTCAATTTTTTGCATGCCGAAATTACCCCCAGCAATCTTATCTGAAACGCTTTTTACCTTTTGTTTTTTCTGTGAAGGGATTTTTAGCAAATCTATAAGAAGAAGAATGTAATATAACAGAAAAATGGAGTATAAATAAAAAATGGAATGATTTAAGACGGCATTTCTTAAAGTCATTACTGGTTTCGTATGAGATCGGCCGTTCGCCGTATAAGCTATTATATGGCGAATGTAATACTGCAGTAAAGGCAAGTGATTTCAAGGGAATGAACACCATAATTGGCGCAATATACGCGGTATAGTGAATAGTTCGTGGTTGTTCGCATCGAGACCGAAGAAAGTTGTTTTAATGCCCCAGGCACCATTGTTATGATAAAATGACCAAGATCTGTTCCATTTATATTGTGCTCGCTTTTACTCGACAAATTGTTCCAATCACATTTGCATCCAAGGTAAAGGATTCTTCCTCGAAAATTAACCAATCTAACAAATCTAACCATTTGTACATGTTACTTTCCTTGCTTCCTCGAAAAAAATCGGTGAATTTGTTATTCAAATAAAAGATCTTTTATCAGAGAAACCTCCTGTTCATTCTTCAATCTATCCCACTCACATTATTGAATATATGTCGTAGCAAAGGTAATATCTTTGGTCGTAGGCATTTAGAAGTTTTAGGCAGTAAAAAAATTGTTTTCTTCGAATTTTCAAACATATCACCCGGATATGTTCGAATCCACAAAAAAATAAATCCATTTTTTTTTCAAAGATATTTAGAAGTGGCGCAAGCCCCATGAAGTTGAACACGTATTTCACATAAGAAATATTACGTTTTTGTAAAATTTATTCAAAGACGTCAATGATAGGTGAATCGAGTTGATAATCAACATTTCTCTTCACAATCAGCTATAGAATACAAAATTACTGTTTTTAGAAATATTTTTATAAGCAAATTCTCAATAAATGAGCTTTTCCCATAGCTAAATTGATTTTTTCTACCAAAAGTAATTTACAATAAAATTGTGTTCAAAGGCATTCATATACTTTGAGATTTATCATACATAAATAATATAGATTGTTGATAACATTTTGGTTAAACAAATGTCCCAACCGACCATTCCTTTGTAGAAAAATTTATTTTTTATTAAATTTTTGTTGGAGTGACATATTTTGTGATGATTAACCAACGAAATTAATTAAAAAATAATTTATGTGATTGTGTTAAACATTTTTTGAAACAATAACTAAAATTTATCTTTTTTACATACAAAAGAGCATTTCTTTCACATAAATTATCCGACAATAAACTAATAGTGGTTCAAAAACTGGATATGAGACATTAAATAACCATTTGCGTAATTGTTAATAAATATTTCTATAAAGAAATTTCACAATCTCCCGCGTAATTCTAGAAAAAAGTTATTGTAATATTGAACCAACTAAATTGATTAATAATTAATATTATCTGTTTGTTATAAATAATTTTGTATACAAAACTCTATCATTATCATTTTCAAAAATGATTGAAGACAAAATAAATTTTTTCTACGATCAAATGGCAGACCGTGACATTTTTTAATAGAAATTGTCATAAACAATTACAATTAGTTTATAGTCGTACAATTCCAATGAAAAAACGTATCTTTTGTATAGGAAATTCCATTTAGCCATGAGGAAAAATCATGTATTGAGAATTTGTTTTAATAAAAATGTTTATAAAAATAGTCAATTTTAACTCATGCTAATTTTTCGATACAAATTATAATTCTTATGAATAATCTAGGCAACTACCGTGAAACAAACCATTTTTACTATAAGAAAAAAACACTAGTAAAAATTTGTTTATAAAAATTGCTTATAATAATTATATTAAATATTATTAGAATAATTTCTGTCAATTTCTGTCGGTACACTAGGATGGTCCAAAAATGCATTGGAAATTTTCGTTGTTGAATTTTTATGCATATCGCACGGAAATTTGTTCGAATCCACATAAAAATAAATACATTTAAAAAAAAATGATATTCAGAGGTGGGTCATGCCCCATGCAGTTTAACACGTATTTCCCATAAAAAAAAGATGTTTCTGTAAATTTTATTCAGAATCGTCAATATTTGCTGAATCGAGTTGAAACTCCACATTTCTGTTCACAATTATCCATGGAATAATAATAAAATATTACTTTTTAAACATCACTCCCATAAGTATGTTTTGTAGGGTCAAAAAAACCCATAAGTAAAAAAATGGGTTTTGCGAGTTTTTGGCGCTAATTATAATGTTTTTTAAGTTTTTAAACCATTTATTATTGTTTTTAGCAATTTTCTTTCAGAATAGAGTTAGAAAGTCGCGGTTTTTTCAAAGTTTTTCGATAACTTGTCCAATTTTCAGTTAGAGTGAGGTAGAGCTTAATTAATGTTAACAAAAAATTAGAATTATTTTTAACAATTATTATTTTTTATAACTATCGTCTCTTAACTAAGTGCTAGATAGTTGCGGTTTCTTCTGAAATTTTTAACATTTTACCCACTTTTTACTTAGTAAGGTAATAAATGATGCAAGTTAACAAACATAGTTTTTTAAATAATTTATCATTGTTTATAACCATCTTTTCTTGGAGTGATTCTAGAAAGTTGAAAGTTTTTCGGAAGTTTTCAGCTTTTCTTTGACATTTTAGTTAGGAACAAATACAAAATT
This sequence comes from Andricus coriarius, assembly GCA_932066315.1. Taxonomy (NCBI): domain Eukaryota; kingdom Metazoa; phylum Arthropoda; class Insecta; order Hymenoptera; family Cynipidae; genus Andricus; species Andricus coriarius. The sequence goes on along the minus strand of CAKNWT010331254.1, from coordinate 3,191 downwards.
TGAAGAATATTTGAAATATCTGGTTTACTTCAGAAAAATATTTTCACAAAACAGAAAGAGATGGTTTAAAAAATAATTCTCTCTATTGTTCTTAATTTTTTTTCATAACTAAAAAGACAAAGAAAACTTAAACAATTCAGAAAAAACTGGAACTTTCTAGCATTTATCTAAGAGAAGATATTTATACGCAATAATAAATTGTTTAAACAACTATTTTTGTTAACTTTCATTAATTATTACCTCACTAATTGAAAAGAGTCTAAAAAGTTTAAAATTTCAGAAAAAACCGTAACTATATAGTATTAATATTGAAGAATATAGCTATAAACAATAATAATTTGTTTAAACAATCACTTCAGCTAAATTGAATTAAATATTTACTCACTACAAGTGAAATGTGGACAAAAAGTGTAAAATTTCAGAAAAAACGTAATATCTAGCATTATTCAAAGAGAATATTATTAACAATTGTAATAAATTGTTAAAATTATTTTTGCTAACATTAATTAACTATTACTCAGTCTTATTAAAAAGTCAAAAACTTGCAAAATTTTTTTTTATGGGAAATACGAGTTAAACTTCATGGGGCTTGCGCCACCTCTGAATATAATTTTTTTCACAAAAAAATGGATTTATTTTTCTGTGATAAGTATGGTAAAAATGCCCCCAAAACTTTTTGAGTCCTAATAAGATCTGTAGGTTAGCCTGTAGGGGTGGAAAACGTTTCAAAAAGTTTCAGCCACTTATAGATTGCATATTAACCCTTCTATAACTAACAATTTCATTTTTCAAATTATTTTTTTTTTTCTCTACATATTGTTTATTTTCAAACGTAAAAAATTGAGGGCAAAAGGCACGATGGGAAACATATATAGAAAAATGTTTGAAAAATGCCTGGCCGAATATCAAAAGAGTTTCCTTTTCACATTTTTCGAAAAAAAATCATAAATTTTGATTTTTTGCCAAAAATAATTTTTTTCAATTAGATGCAGTGGCTTACCATAAACGAAACTCAGGGAAGAGAAAATACATTTTAAGAACTTTATAAAAACTGGCGCCATTTTGTATTTAAAAATAAAATTATTTTCCTTGAATCAATTGAAAGAACAGGAACAAGAAAAGAAAATCTAAAATTCCTAT
>CAKNWT010331250.1:7938-33814 GCA_932066315.1 Andricus coriarius | reverse complement strand
ATAGCCTATCTGACACTGAATTTGAATGTCTTTGTCCTGTAACCAAGGAACCATTCCAAGAATTATTCACTTTTTTCGATAGAGTGCCCCGTGACGAAGGTTACAATTATGTGGAAAAAAGAGATTTGCTTATGTTTTTATGTAAACTTCGTCAAGGTCTATCGGATTCTTTTCTCAAGGTGATGTTCCAATATCCAAGTAGACAGACAGTTAGTGGAGTCATCGCCACGGTGAGACAATCCTTAATGCAACGTTTCGTGCCTGACAACATCGGATTTGACGCAATTGCGAAGGAAGATTATATTGCTAGGCATGTTACTGGTTTCGCCAATCAACTATATAATCCAGAACCACAAAATCCTCGAGTCATCACGTTTATTGACGGCTCATACTTTTACACTCATAAGAGCAGTAACTTCAAGGCTCTGCGACAGTCATATTCTATTCACAAAGGAAGGCACTTAGTTAAACCTGTATTTATAGTTGCAGCTGATGGTTATATTCTCGAAATTCAAGGGCCTTACTTTTCTGAAAGCCGCAATAATGATGCTGCTCTATTGCAACATGAATTCGCAATAGACGCCGATAGAATGAGGTGGTGGTTCCGAGAAGACGATATTGTCATTGTTGATAGGGAATACCGAAATGCCACTACTCTTCTGGCGCGTTTGGGTATTACGTGGAAAATTCCAGCTCTTCTTCCGCCACATCAGCAGCAGCTGACAACAGAAGATGAAAATTAATCGCGCTCTGTGACAAAGTCTAGGTGGATCGTCGAAGCTAGGAACGGACATATGAAATCAATTTTCAAATTCGTCCAGCAAGTAGTGCAAATACAACACGTTCCTAACCTTGGCGATTTTCGTCGGATAGCTGGAGCTATAATTAATAGATATCATCCTTTAATTTCCATGGAAGGAGCTGATATCGAAATGGCCAATTAATTGCTTGCAAAATCTAAGGAACCGAATGTCGTGCAAGCACTGATTGAGACAGAAAACCTCAAGACAAGGAACGCACAACGATGGGTTCAATTAGGTGCTGGCCAATTGTTAGATTTCCCAATCCTGATACTTGAAGACTATAGAAACCTCACAATTGGGATTTATCAAGTTAAACTTGCACCTTCTTACGTGCAAGACAAACTGCGTGGAGACAATGACGAAGAATTTCAAATTGAGATGCTACGAGGGGAAAATCGAGTACCACAACCAGGATTTATAAGAATCAGAGTTTTTTCTCGATTTCGAAACGCGTCTAAGCATCACCTCTCGATTGCTTATAGACCGATCGGTGATGAAGACATGGACGACGGTATGGCTGACGATGAACAACTCAATCCTATCGAAGGATATTATTGTACATGTCAGTCAGGTGCTCGAACGCTTGGAACTTGTGCACATATAAGCAGTGTTTTATGGTTCTTAGGGTACGTTCCTCATCAAGAAAGAGTTCGTCATCCATCAGATAAAATTATTCAGACCATAAATGACGCAGGAAATCGATACCAAGCAAGAGATATTCAGTTACCAGAAGTTGTTGACGTCTAGTTGCGAATCCTAATTAGTTAGACATTGATAACATGTTGGTCATGTTTTATGTTTATTTGATGGATACTGACTGGATCTTGCCTTCATTGGCCGAATACTGACTAAGCTCTGCTCATGTCTTGCCTTAATTGGCTAGAAAAGGACAAAATCTCACTCATGTCTCGCCTTCATTGACTAAATATTGATAATATCCTGCTTATGTCCTGCCTCGATTGGCCGTATATTGCCTCAATCCAGCATATTTCTCACCTTCACTGATTCGATATTGACAACATTCTGGACATTTCTTTTGATTATTTTCTGGATATTGACTAAGACTTCCACATATGTATTTTGCCTTGATCGGCTAAATATTGACAACATCGTGATCGTATCTTGCCTTCATTGGCTAGATATTAACAACATCCAGGTCATAAGTTACCTCCATTGGCCGGATATTGGCTAGGTCTTGCTCATGATTTGTCTTTATTAACTAGATAATGACTAAATCTCGCTGATGTGTTGCGCTCATCAGCTATATACTGACAATATCCTACACGTAAATATACACAAAGTCTTTTCAGCTTTGTAGAAATAATTGGTACTGCGTGGGTATATTTAAAGGGGTGTTCTGATGACAACATATAGCCTGAGGACCACATAAAAAAATCATTGGAGCAGTGACTTCAATATTTTCGCAAAATGATCATTTTCCTAAAGGATAAGATACGAAAATATTCACAAAGTCTTTCAAGCTTTACAGAAATGATTGGTACTGCGTGGGTATGTTTCAGGGGGCGTTGCGATGACAATATATAGCCTGAGAACCACACAAAAATTCATTAGAGCAGTTATTTCTTAATATTAACAATATATGTCAATTTCACATTGAATGACCTTGAAAAATGAATATTGCGTTAAGGTCATTACTTCCTTTGCATTACCTCGTCAGAGCTAAATAACTTTCATTGGGAACATTTTTTTCTCAGACCTTCAGTTTTCAAGATATTTGCTAATGTTTGTTACAATTGTTGCACATTTAACCCTCTTTATCTCGAAAACTGTCCATTTTCGGACAATTTGTCTAATAACACTTTTGATGGAAACATTGAGAACTACAATTTTACGAACACAGCCCCGGACCGAGGTACATGAATAAATATAATATAGATTTGATATAAGAGGGTTGAACCTAATCTAGAATTGTTTGCATTTTCGACAAAATACAGTGCGAAGCAATATATACGTGATAAGAATGTGTTCGTTAAAGCCGAAGGAGCTTTAAGAAAAGAGAATTGACAATCACCAAATTACAGTTGCCGAATCAGAAATCAAGCAAAAATCAACAAACGACGCGCGTGTTGCGCGATGAGAATATGTGCGCGCAGCGGGCAGATTTTTTATTATTAAATTCTTATCCTAATGAGAAGGTATTAGTTTTATGTAAAATTTGGCTTCGTCGTTTTTCATCAAATCTCCACGTTTAGAGACCCCCTGAGTCAGAAAACAAAAAATTGTTCACAAAAGGTGGCTGTCTGTCTGCATGTCTGTCTGTTGTCTGTAGTCTGTGAGCACGATAACTTTCGAAAGACTGCTCATATTAGATTGATATTTGGCACACATTTTCAAGGCATACAAAGAAACAACAAGTTCGTTTATTAGCCATTTTTGACCAACGGTTCTGGTTTTATCAATCGTAAATGTTTTTTCAAAAATAAAAAATTCCACTTTCCACCAAAACTATTCGAGATATGAGAAAAATGTTGGAAAGAAAAATTGTTCAGATCAAAAAGATGAACACATATTATGAGAACAATTTTAAGATGAATCACATATAAACAACAAAAGTTTTTAACCCAAAGAGATCTACAAATTTGTTAGAGATAATGTTTTGAAAGAAAGCGTAGTTTTTGTTGTGATCGTCAAACAAAAAAAATTTATAATATGTTTGGAAAAGCGGCACAAGAAACGAAAAAAATTAAAAGACAAAAAAAAAAAGATCTACGTTAGCAATTATTTTTTGATCAAAGTCGTAGTTTTAGTTTTAATCGTGCAAAATGGCATTGAAATTAAACCAAATAAATTTTAGGAAGAAATACATAAGACACAATAAAATTTTTAATAACAAAATTGTATGCCTTAATTTTAAAATGCTATGAAAAAGATGTAAACATGGAAAATATAAAAAATAGAATTGCCTAATGAAAAGCAAGCGATGGTTTAACAGTTTACCCTCTACTGAAACAGTTAGAAGGCCCTATTGAGAAATTGTTATCGCCTCTCCACAGGTTTCTGCTTTCTCTTTGATATTTGGTTCCGTTAAGAATTTATATTGTTGGTTTGAAAATTAACATTTCTCTTGAAAATTCATACTATCGGTTTAAAAATTCAACTTTTTTGTGGAAAATCAATCTATTTGGTTGAAAATTCGTAGTATTTGGTTCAATTTAACTAGAAGAAAATTCATTTTTTTATGAAAAATTCTTTTTAAACTCTAAATGTAACTATTCCATCTTTTATTGAGACCTTATCTTGTTCAGTTGAAACTTCAACTATTTTCTTCGAAAATTCAACTATTTTGATAAAAATTAAATATTTGTTTTGAAAGGCGACTACCTGGTAAAAAATTAACTTCTTTGTTGAAATCCATAGTGTCGTGTGAAAAATGCAACTTTTTTGTGTTAAGTTCACTTCTTTCGTTGAGATTTATCTTTTACGGTAGAAAACTATTCATCTTTGTTAAAAATTAACTTTATTGGCTGTGGATTCAATTATTCGGTTAAAAATTTATCTCTTTTGGTTGTATTTAACTTGGAGAAAATTCGTTTTCTTTTTGTTGAAATTAAATTTTTTAACTGAAAATTTAGCTTTTCTATTTTTGGTTGAAACTTTTTTTTTTAATTTCAACTATTTGGTTGAAAATTCAACTATTTTTGTAGAAAATAAAACTATTTCCTGCTGGGTGGAAGATTTGTCTTTTTTGGTAGAAACTTAATATTCTTTTTTGAAATCGGATCCTAGAGGCTATGGGTTCAACTAATTTATTGATGATTTTTCTTTTTTTATCCAAGTTAACTGGTGAAAAATTTGCGTTTCAATTGCAAATAATGAAAATGTAACTATTCTATTTTTAGTTAGAAAGTTATTTTGTTGTTGAACATTCAACTATTTGGTTGAAAATTCACATTGTGTTTAAAATGCATAGCGTCGGATGGACAACTCGACTGCTTGGTGCAAAATTAATGTATTTTATTAAAAACTAGTCGTTTTTAGCAAAAATTTGAATCTTCTGATTAAAAAAATCATAATCTTTGCTTAGCATTCAACTAGTTCGTTAAAAATTCGTGTTTTTAAGTTGAACTCAACCAGTTGAAAATTCGTTTTTCTTTGTTGAAAAGCAATTTCTTAAACTGGAAATGTAACTATTCCATTTTTAAGTAAAAACTTACATTTTTAAAGGAAAATTTAAATGTTTGGTTGAAACTTCATCTCTCTCGACTAGAAATTACATTCTTAGAGAAAATTCATCATTGTAGGTTCAAAATCCAACAATTTTGTGAAAAATGTAATCATTTTGTTGTAACTTAAACTATTTTTTTAAAGCCTTCAAAAATATCAGGATTACCAATATTTGAAAGTATTACCAAAGATTTTTAAGAATTTTGATTATTAAGAAAATTTCACGGAATTTTCAATATTATTTCAATATCTCAGAACACTTTTAATAGATTACACTAATTTAAAGTGTTTCCGATGGATTTTAAAGATTATAGGGTATTTAAAAAAATTCTGATACATTTTTAAGAACTTCGAAAAATCGCAACTAAAGATTTTTAAATTGTAACTATTTGAAAGTCTATAATATATTACTGTGAAATGAGTCATCTCCTACGCCTCAGCTAATAAGAAGGCTTAATAATGTTTGTTAGAAGACTTTTGTAACCGGGGTTGCTGACATACATTCTTAATCGAACCACGTAATTTTTTAATGGTATTTTTTTAAGATTAATAAGCGAAGGTGAAGTACACTAAGCGTGCAAATAATCTTGTTTATTCACTTTGAAGTGACGTAGCCTGTTTACAAGTTTTACGATACCAACTTCTGGCCGCGTCATGTACACATGGCTTCTTTCATTCTTTAATTAAAATTAAACATGAGTAATTAGTTAAATTTTTCAGATCTAGGTCTAGAGAGTTCACTGGCAAATATTTGTTTGAACCAGGAGAAAACCGGAAAAAACCAGGAATTTTTTTTATAGAATTTTAGTGGTCATCCTGAAATATTTTGAGATATATATTTTTTTTGTCGGGTATTCTTTTTCCAATAAGGCTGACGATTTTTTAAGACCTTTACAGGTCTTACATCAATATTGTTGAAAAACTAATTCTATGATAACTATGATAACAATTAATAAAAAAAATGTCCACCCCCAAAGAAGAGCTACAAATCTGTCATGAATAATTTTTTGATAGGAAGCATAGTTCTTGATTTTTTTCCGAAAATTAACATTGAAAATTAATAAATCAAATTTATTGAAAAACCATACAAGAGCCGAAAAAATGACAAGACAATAACATTTTATCCAATACAATTTTTCGCCTAATTATATCTACAAATCTTCTTAGAACCACATTACGCTAGATGCTTATTTTTTGTTCAAATCTTGCAAAGTAACATGGAAAATAAACAAATTATATTTATGGAAAAACGATACAAGATTTAATCAAATGAAATATAACAACATTGTTGTTTATAGGATGCGCACTTTTTATTTGATTAAAAAACACAACACTGAAAATACGACTGGTTCGATATCAATGCATATTATGAATTTTAGTAATATAAATTGATTGAAATGATGCATTTTTCAGAGTAGCTGAGAGTAAAATCCAATGCAAAATGAGGATCAAATACTAAAGTGAATGAAAAAATAATGTAGAAAAGATCGCGTTTTGAACAAAATCGAGTTCAAAGCACGAGATACGTGATGAGAATGTGTTCGTTAGAGCCGAAGAAACATTAATAAAAGAGAATTTAGTATCATCAAATTACAGGTGTAATTTCAGCTGATTTACATTTCCTATAAAATCCGATTAAGTCTTCTTAAATCCTTTGAAAACCCGTGAAATATAATGAAATTCTTTAAAATTTCATGATATCTTTAAAAATGTAATTAAACACTTTGACCTCTCTTCGAATCTTTGCACTATAAGAAATCTTTAAGAATTTTTAAGATTCCACTAAACCTTTTGAAACGTCTTTAAAATCCTTTTCAAAAATGTTGTCACACTGATGAGTGGGGGGAAGGGAGATGTAAAAGGTTTTGTTTTAAATTTATAAAATTAATTAAGTATATAAAATAAAAATTTGTATTACTAAAATTTGCTCATCACCTAACAATAACTAAAATCGAAATTTATCCTTTTTCTTTTTATATGTCCACCCCCAATATTAGTTTATAATAAGTTCTGTACTTTTGAGACGTGAGAACCAGAGCCAAGAATAGAGGAAAGACGACAATACGAATTATTGCAAGGAGAGTATTCATACAGATACCGTTTGACGCTTGTAGCTATTTACTACTGCACCTAATGATTAGCTCCTGGTTCAAGTGCATTTTCTTATCTCCAAACGTCCTTCCTATGTAAACAAGCGATCTGTTTTGTTATCTGATATGAAATACAACAATAAACTCATAATAATAATATTTGAATTACTGCTGCCTAATTAACAATTTCCTACTATTACGAAATATTTTTAAAATTATTAACTGAAGATAATGGACAGTTGTAAACTACTGAAATAATTAAGCTAAATTTTAAAAATTATTAATCAATAGTCAAATAAATTCAAATTATGAGTTAAAAATATTAAATCAAAGGAATCAAAGGTTTCTTAAAGTCACGTTATGACATTTAGAATTCCTTAGAAGTCAGCCATTCCCAATACAGCTTCCTTGCATGGCTTCTTTCCGAATTGTCGCTTGACAACGAACATCCAATCAAAACTAGCAATGCTCGTGAAAATTCTCCACCTGATCTATGCATTCGTACATTCGATTCAGTCACACTCAACATGCTCATTGCAGTCTTTTACTACTTCTTGTACCGACAACGTACTCGACGCGTGACTGATCTGAGCCGCGACATCATTACTAATAAAAGTTAGTCATCGGTCAGGAACGAGTCTTTTAAACGGTAAACCGACCTGATCCCTTATTTTTGATTAGATATCAATGCACGTCACCCTTCTACCGGCACCAACTATCTATCAAATTCGACGCACTGGAACGGCATAATCGGTCCTGGTGTTACAAAATTTGATGCACTCTCCCAACCAGAACTACGAGCGCTCGCAAAATACCTTCGGATCTTCAGACGACAGAAGAGAGAACCCGAATTTAAGTGATGGACAGACATGTAGGCATTTACATTCAAACCCAACAGCAATGGTTTCCTACCGTGAAGTATGTGTCTATTCTGCAAATCAGCTTAGTATACCCAGAATAAAAAAGCGCAAATCGGGCCCAGTGAAGTTCTCTACGAAGTACGACATCCAGGAAAATGTGTAAACTGACAAGTTACAGCCTATCCCAATTACGAGAAATCAAATCCTTGCCCGCTCCTTCCTTCTCTCTGGCGAATAAAATGTGGCGGTAGCTATAAGTTAGGGTAAGTAGAATATGAAATCACTTTTGTTTTCTTGATTCCCCTGTAATTTTACCATCGGTTGTCTGTTTCATTTTCCTTTAATTTGAGTAAATTAAAATTAAAGCTAGAGTCAGTGCGTCAGTTATTGAAAAAAATACTTATTATCATTGAGATTCAACGGTAACAGGGCAGCCGAATAAGGAAACGTTATTTCGGAAATATACGAATTATCTGTGATTTTTTGAGGGAGATTCATTTTTTTTGAATAAACAAATCAAGGATCTAAAAAAGTGCACAAATGTTTTGTCAGAACTTGTTCAATAGTGGATCAATGTTGATTAGTCAAAGCACATGATTGAATTTTTTAAATGTATTATGGGATTTCTCGAATCTGCTACGTAAAGGTATCACCAATATGAAATCAAACTGACGGACTGGGATGACAACACAGAGGGGTACAGAGCCAATATACTGGGTTTCGATCCTAACATCAACCCGGGTGGCACGCCGTTGAACCTCGATGCAAGGCGGGGAATTTTGTCATTTCTCGAAGAAATTACACTACAACAAGTTACGGATCACATCAATCATTCTGACGGAAATAATATCCCTTTGTAAGAGTTGTTGCAGGAAATACTTAATGTAGCTGTCTACATACCGTCAGATAATCGAGCTCCTTTTATTAAGATGGTGCCCAGTAAACTAACAGGCGTCGCGAGGGAAAGAGTAAAATGTAAGAAATAGAATTCTCTCTAAACTTCTAAACCTAGACGACAGTTTCCGACTAAGAAGTCGCAACGCTAGAATCAAAATCAAAAAAACGTCCTCCCTCAGGGAAGAATCATCTTTATCGGAATCATCATCTGAAGAAGGGAATAATAAAGATTTTTTTGGCCCCGTTTTTTAGAAAAAGTCACAGCCTCCTGACAGACGTAGCACCTGCGCGATTGACCTCCAAAGGCAATGGCTCACCTAGGAGTGCAGCCCCGCGTTTACCCCCAAAGGCTCTATGGATACCTTTTTTATGCGATCGTTATGTTGATGTACACATCAACGGGGCAAGGGTTCATGATTTGAAGGGTACGTCCCGTGCTGAAACTGGCGTACGGTTTTACAAAAACCACCCCATAAATGTTTCGCAAGTAGTTACAGCAAGCAAACCAATAAACGCGGCAGAAGTCTAAGTTGCCATGATAGCAGCTCAGAGGGCCACAGGCGCAGAAATCCAACGTCTTAAATTTAATACAGATTCCAAGTTTCTCATCAGCAGCGTAACCTTTTGGATGCATAAGCGGGACGAGAACGGCTGGAAAACTGCGACACCAAAGCTTGTTTTGAAGAAAGACGAATTCTTAAAACTAAAATTGGCTTCAGAGTCCTTACAGGTGACATGGAATTTTCAAGAAAAACATTGTTTCATCGACTTTATTGAGACCATTCATTCAGAATTTTGTACATAAAAATGAAGTTTCGCAATCAGACCGATTCCCTCATCAGGTTACCTATTATGAAAGCTGAATAATCAGATACGTTTTCCATAAGAAAATATATAAAACATAACAGTAAAATAATTAGAATAGTAAATTATAATACCTTCAACATTTCCCAGATAGTTATTATTTTGGAACCATAAACGGATAGATGAAATCGAAATTTTGTTCAGAAAATGTATTAAATTAAATTCAAAATTTACTGGAAACTATTTATTTACTTACTAACTTAGTATCAATTCTATTTCAACTATCCATTTAAGGTTCCAAAATACTAAATATCTGCAAAATGGTAAAGGTATTATAATCTACTAATATATTAATTTTTCCATTATGTTTTACATATTTACTTACCTGATATGCTTCTAATTAATTATATTTCATGATAGATAATCTGATGAGGGAATCGGTCTGATTCCAAAAGATCATTTTTGTGCACAAAATTCGGAATAAATGGTCTGGAAGAAGACGATGAAATAAGGCTTTTCCTTAAAAATTCCAATTGTTATTTCCCAGACTCTAAATCAAGAATATTTACATCCCAAAATTTGTTTTCATACCTTATACGTATTGACTGTATTACGCTGGGCACAACGAGGTGACATGGAATTATGTTCCTGGTCACCAAGGGACACAAGGAAATGAAGAAGCGAATAAACCAGCTAGAGAGGGAACAGAGCAAGATTTCGTACACGGTACCAGCACCTTCTAGACAGACACTTTAAGTTCGATGTCGAAGAGATTCAAGGACGTGATCCGAAGGATGTACAAAAAGCAATAAACAAGGTTAACGAATCTCTTGCAGAAGACCAATCCTTGTTCTGGGTTCACGGAGGTATTGATTCCGTTATTCAGATTCATTGCTCATATGTGTCCGAAGGTAAAAATAATGAGGATCTTTTGGAAGAATCGGAAAAGCAAGATCCCTGCAGACTTTTATGGTGACGGATTTACGCTTAGCGTGAAGAGTATCCTAAAGGCTTTCGAAGAAAATGCGGCGACTTAAATAAACCGTATGAACCAGAGGTCCATACAAACTTAGTCTGTATATAGGTCGTAGCAACTCAGCGACAAAATAGTCAACGAAAAGAGCCATTGATCTACTAATTCGATCGCCAAGATCCTGGTGGCTACCGAGATTCTTGATATAAATGTCCTGTGGTAACCCATAACGGTCGTTAAAAAACAAATTATATAAATGTGAAAGCGAGAGTTTTTGATGAACTTGACTTAAAGGATGTGCTTGCTGGCTTAGGGAACCTTTGCTCCCATCTAGAAAAAGCTGAACAGAAAACATGCCATATGGCAAATTCAGAGGGCTTGCTTGTTTCGCTGCCCCAAGATAAAATACGCGTCACCTTTGCCTCTATTCTCTGGGGTGGTAATATCAAGATCACTCTTTCTCATGGTAGAATTGAAAAGCCCCTGGAGGACTTAAGACCAAAAAAATAATGAAATGTCACGAGAGTCTAGTAGGACAAAACAAGGCCATCAAAAAGAAGTATATGTGTGTCCGAGAACGATTTACATGGCCTGGTCCGCGGGGCCAAATAAAACCCTAAATACGAAATTTTCGTATTTGTCTGAAGAATAAACGCATGAGAGCTCGTACGTATGATTCAGTGGTAATCACCGATACACCATTTGGCGTATTTTACATAATGTCACTTGACACTATAGGAAAACTCCTTACGACCCTAAATTGGAACCGGCTTATACTAGCTGTGCAGGGCAACTTCAGCAAGTATTGCATAGCGGTACGAATTCCGTTGCTACTCACCTCTTCTCTCACTATGGTGCCCCGAAGTGCATCCTCGGTGATCGAGGAGAAGCCTTTGTCAGTGAAATGATGAGGGAAATGAAAAAACTTTTTAACGTAAAACAATGAACGACCAGCGGGTATCGTCCTCAAACTAATGCATCCCCGGAGGGAAGCCAAAAAGTTTTAACAAATTATACAAAACATTACGCGAACGATTATGACTTGCGTACAACACGTCAGTTCATGAAGTGACGGAGTTTTCTTCCTTCCAATTATTTTTCGCAAGAACCGGACGGGTACCAACCTCGTTTCCATCTGAAGACCACCTCAAGCAAGGTAAACACAGAAATTAATACTAAAGCTAGAACAGAAACGAAAAATTGAAAATATAATCAATTCGAATAAACTTAATAAATTCTATGATTACCCAAGGATTATCTTGTCCAAAATAATTCGGGGGTGGTGCACTGATCAAATATTTTATTTGATCTTTAAGATTTTTTCTATTTATTTCAGGGGGTAACAAAATTTACTACAAAAAAACTGCGGTGGTCATTTTCACGAAATCTATTAAAGAAACACATAATTATTCAACAAGAAATAATTCAATGGTGGGGATTTAAATTTTGGCCATCTTAACCCAAAAATAAGTGCTGTGGAAATATCGAAACACATGCCGATGCTTCCTTTTATGTGTATTTACTGCTTCTACCCTCAAATAAATTCAATACTGTAATCAAATGTGTCTTTGGCCTGTACTAAGAGAGTAATGGACTTATGTGAAGGAGTTTTAGTGTCTGGAGACTCACTGTTTTCATGGATGTTCAAAAATATCGTAATTTCCTTGAGACATATGAACACAGAAACAAATCTCTACTGGAGAATTGCAAAGTAACACATCGCGAAGACTGCATTAACATCTTCGAATACTCATTTACTACGAAACATGATGTTGCTGAAAATCGTTTGAAGGATGTTTGACTCGAGATGGAAAAAATGTAACGCAGGACCAAAAACCTTTATCCACAAAACCTGCAGACGAACATCAGACAAAGGAGAGCATCTCCAATGCTAGGATTTCTGCCAGGAATAAAGAGATCTGTTGCAGGACTTGTCATTTATGATGATATGAAAGTATTGGACGCAAAACTCATCGAGATGAATAATGCACAAAAGAATTCATCTCACTTCATTGGGCAACAAGCCCATTTTCGATGGCTGATCTCCGGAAAATACACCCAAGATCAGAAAATCAAGAAAGACGGCTTAATCAGTTTAAACTTGATTGAAACATTACTGCAGTGGCGTCTAATCAAATTAGAGAACATAGGCCATCAATAAACTACAGAAACAATTTAAATTAAACGCTGAGGATGGTGGCAGCAGGATTGGATAGCTGCACAACATCAGCCCATCAACTCCTAGATGACATATACGACGCTACAAGAGATCATCTAGATCCCTCTCTGTTAACCACCAACCAACTAGAGGTCGAATATCGACATGTACAGTACCATGCTCGCAAAATCATGTTTCCTAATCGAGGACCAAAAGTCAGTGTCGAGAAATTGGCACAATCATAAACATCAACGATCATGGTGATAAATGGATCTTTAAGACTCGTACTGGATATACCACATCCCGACAAATAAGATTATCAACTTCACTACAATCATTCAATATCCGTTCCTCAAGAAATATGTGTAACCAACTTTGGTTAGCGTATATAAATTTTTATTCTAGATGTATCGCCGTAGATGAATCTCAAAAAACCTACATCCTAATGACTCTAGATCAATTCTTGGAATATAAGTACCCGAAAAACTCGTATTGGATCAAGGAGAAGACTTTAGCGGGCTGGATTTACTCTCTCGACAGGGAGCAGTCAGCAGAATTAATCTGCCCAAAGCAACTATCAATAAAAATTCAACTATCAAAATTGGAAATAGTCCAGCTAGGTCCAGGCTGCATATTGAGAACAGAGTCCTAAATTTCAGACAGTCTCTCAGTCAACCCACATTCTGCGGAGATTATTTATGAACCACCTCTACAATTAGTCATAACAAAAATATCACCTGTCCTTGGACATAATAACAAGAAGATTAGCCTGTGTCGCTTGTGCTAGCAAGACGCGATCTAGGAAGTACAGTATTAGTCACGTGAAACGAATTACTTCAAATTTCGGGGAAGCAGATCTCGGATAGCACCATGAATATGAGTTAGAATTCCAAAATATCTCCACGGGCCACTTTCGTGAATTCAAATCAGATCCTTCGCAAGAAAATCATACAGCAGGCTCCTAAAAAAGCAGCCAGTATATCGAAAGTATCGTAGATGCCCCTGCCCCTGAGCTTCTGGAGCAAACGCTTCAACCCATGTAAAGTGATTAGTGATTGTGAGTAATACCTATACAAACCAAGAAAAAAGAAAATGCCCCTAAGTGTTAAAATGCAAAAAGTCCAAAATTTCGAAAGAGGAAGAATAACATTTGAAAAAATCATACACAAATGTACCATATTCTCTATATTCATTTTAAACCACTACACAAAAGCAGCTATGATTGAATATAAATTACATTATTATTTGATGTAATGTCTAAGAAAATATAATCGATTCACACAGACATATTTATGAACGGATGTATGACACTGTTGGACCTTTAGTCGTCGGAAGATAGAGCGCGAATTCAACTGACAAAACGGCGTACAAACATGTTGCCATTTAAATTCGAAACCAGCAGAGATCATTTTCCACCATAAAGGATGTTCAGATTCTGCGAATCAGCTCACCGAACCCAGAATAGAAACGGCGAATCGGTCCCAGTGCAGTTGTCAACCAAGTACAACGGTCCAGGAAAAGGTGTAAGCTTGACAAGTTACATCCTTTCCCAAAAACGAGAAATTTAATCCTTGCCCACCCATTCCCTGCCCCTGGTGAATGAAGTATAGTAGTAGCTATAAGTTAGATTAGGTCGAATATAAAATCACTGATGCTTTCTTGAATCCTTTGGAATTTTACTATCTGTTTTCTATTTTTTTTGCCTTTAGTTCGAATACGTGAGAATCGAAACTAGAGTCAGTGCGTCAGTTATTTAAAAGAAAACACTTTTTATCATTGGGATTCAACGGTAGCAGAGCAGCCGAAAAAGGAAGCGTCTTCAATTAATAAGATGGTAATCACGATCCCATCAATATAAACAAATTAATAAGATTAATTTGAAAGCTTGTGCCGCGGGTACATTTTAGTTATTAGAGCTCTTTCACAGGTTTTTAAAATTAAAACAACATGATTCCATGCGTAAAAGTTAATTATTTGCATTGACACATAATTTTCAAAAATAGCAATTCGAATCGAAATTCCAAGAAAAATAAACAATAATCTTTTAATTTTATTGTGATCCAACTTCAGGCTGAAAGGATTATTATGTTTCATTTTACAAATTTTGCATTGAATTACTTATACACAGTCTGTAGTGGAATACAATTTGCAACAACTTTCATAAATAGGCGCGGGAAGATTGAGTAATATCTGCCTACATGACATTCCTTTATTTCATCTGATGTCATATTCTTAACAGCACAAATTATTATATTTAATTTTATCCTTAAATAATTTCTATCTGTCTTATATATTTCACAAAGAATCTTAGTATACTTCTGCATTATAAAAACGTTGCAATTCGATTTTGATAACACAATATATTCTTGGTTTGGCGTGATACAAATTCACTATTTCCTACGAAGAAGGCATGAAGATAAGGCTACTGAGGAGAAGTCTGAGCAGGTGCATTTTGTCTCGCACAAGAAGAAGGCACAGGAAAGCCCTGGCGATTAGGATTCCATTCTGAATCTAGTGAATCGTAATTTGCAAAAGCTTTAATAAAACAGTTTGGAATGATTGGGTGATTTTTTCCTACTGGACAACATCGTCCTTCATCTGCAGTCAGATTATCGACTGCGCTGTTGATTATATTTATTTTTATTCGCGAACTACTTTCATCTGTCCTATATATTCCATGCAGAGTCCCACTATAATCCAATATTGCGAAAATGTCACCACTGGATGTTGATACTACAATATATTCTTGGTTCGGTTCAAGCACATAGTTTGTATGATCTATTCGCATTCGAATTGGTTCATAGGCAGGAAAAACGTATCTTCGAAATTCAAATCGCTGGTTCTGGTTCATGCTAGGAATAAGCCGAACATAGCCAAGTTGTTCTATTGCACATCCAAGCACTTGAGCAGAAAGAGGCCTTTCGCGACAGGGAAATTCGGACTGCAGTGAATTGCATTTTGCTAAAACTTTGATAAAGTTTCGGGGGAAGATTGGGTGATTTTCGCCCACTGGACAATCTCGCATTTCATCTGGGGTCAAATTGTTAACTGCACCATTTACCGTATTTACTTTAATTCTCGCCTTACCTATATTTGTCGTACATATTGCACGAAGAAATCCACTATACTCTAATATTGCAAAAATGTCACCATTGGATGATGATAATACAATATGTTCTTGTCTTTGCACGGAAATATATCTCCCTCCTGTTCGCAACCTCATTGGACAATCAGCAGGAAAAACGTATCTTCGAAATTCAAATCGTAGGTTCTGATTTGTGCGGGGAATAAGCCGAATATATCCAAGTTGTCCAAGTTCATATCCAAGTACTCTAGGTGAAGGCGGCCACCCAGGAGGCCATCTGGTTTCGGCATGCAGAGGAGGTTCCTGAGGCGAAGTCCGTTCAGTTGAATGTTGTCTGTCGGAAGAAGAACCAGGGTTATGTTCGCTATTAGGATTCCATTCTGACTGTAGTGAATCGTCATTTGCTAAAACTTTAATAAAATTGTTGGGGAAAATTGGTTGACGTTTGCCAACTGGACAACATTGCATTTCTTCTGGGGTCAAATTATCAACATGGCCGCTTACTATATTTATTTTGATTCTCGAATGATGTATATTTGTCAAATAGATACCACGAAGAATTCCGCTATGCTCTAATATTGCAAAAACGTCACCATTGTATGATGATAAAACAATATGTTCTTCGGCTGGCAAGGGAATATGTCTCCTTCCTTCTGTTCGCAACTTCATTGGACACCCAGCAGGAAAAACGTATCTTCGAAATTTGAATCGTAGATTTTGATTTGTGCGGGGAATGAGCCGAATGTATCCAAGTTGTCCAAGTGTATATCCAAGTACTTTAGGTGAAGGTGGCCACCCAGGAGGCGATCTGGTTTCGGCATGCAGAGGAGGTTCCTGAGGTGAAGTCCGTTCAGTTGAATGTTGTCTGTCAGGAGAAGTAGAGCCAGGGTTATGTCCGCTGTTAGTATTCCATTCGGACTGTAGTGAATTGCTATTTGCTGAAGCTTTAATGAAATTTTTGGGAAAGATTGGGTAATGTTCGCCAACTGTACAATCTCGCATTTCATCTTCTGTCAAATTATTAACTGCGCCACTTATCATATTTACTTTAATTCTCGCTTTACCTATACTTTTACATATTGCACGAAGAATTCCGCTATACTCTAATATTGCAAAAATGTCACCATTGGATGCTGATAATACAATATATTCTTTGCTTTGCACGGAATTATATCTCCCTCCTGCTCGCATCACAATTGGACAACTAGCAGGAAAAACATATCTTCGAAATTCGAATCGTTGGTTATGATTTGTGCGGGGAATGAGCCGAATGTATCCAAGTTCTCGAAGTGCGTATCCAAGTACTTTAGGAGAAGGAGGTGACCTGTCCCTGGTAGGAACTGGAAGCTCCTCACGAGCCTCAGGTATACGACGAGAAGGAGAAGAGTGACAGTGAGCCGGGCGGGGAGTATCGATGCAATCTTTGCTTGACTGCGAACTGAATTCTGCAAAAAGAAAGAGAGGATTGACGTTTCTTGTTGAACAAATGTCAAAAAGAACTTGAAACTTAATTTTTGCCCTTTGTTTGAAATACTTTAAAATCTAAAGAAAGGATTCTATAAAGAAAAGTTGTGCCGTAAAAATAGTAGGTTTAAATGATGGAGGCTCACTGTGTTTGAATTTAAAACAAGTCATTGTTTTGTTTTCATTTTTGGAATTTATTCTGATTTTGGTAAAAATCACCTGGAGTTCTTGTAAACTTCATGGAATTTTTTTAAATTATGTTCAAGTCAAAAGAACATAAGTCGGATTATTGATGCACTTCAGTATCTTCTAAATAATTTCAGTACCATTATGGTTTAGAAATTATTATGATGGCAGAGAACTGTATTTAAAACTAAATCTCATTTGCAAATAAGTTTTCCTCTTCTTAAACATTCTACCATTCTGTGGAAAACATAAATTATTTCGTTCAAAATTTTACTCCCTTGATTTCAAAGGCAACTGTGCTGAAAAAATTATGCGCAGAGCATCTAGACTTTTTTTCATTTTCAGGTCCTTATACAATAATTAATTTTTCCTACAGAAACTCAAAAAAAATCTGAAAAAATTGTGAGAATTAGTCACATTATGCAGATTAAGTAATCAAAATAACATTTATGATTTTTCCAAAACTGCAATTTCAAAAAAAAAAATTTATTTTAACTTCGCCCAACCGCAAGATATTAATTAATATTTAAAGATTTTGAAAGATTCTAACAGTTTTCACAGTAATTTTTGAATTTCACATAGCACGGTGCGCCTGAGTGACATTTAAATGAAAAGGTCAAACACTCCAGATCAAGTCGGAGGGATCGAAAGTATGTTACTTGTAGAGCATAGAAACATTATTTTTAAAATCATTCGCGGAGCTTTTTTCAAAAATCACGCGTCGATCTATATCAATGTCATAATAGTATATAAAAATATTTTTAAAAATTTCTTTTGCAACTTATATTTAATAATAAGATATATTACATCGCTCTCAATCATTATTTCTTAAATCATATTATGCGTCTTGTGCTATTATACAGTTCTTAACAAATTATAATCACCAAATTATAATTTTCGATTTTTAAAATCATTTTATATATTTTCAGTACACAAAAAACATCATAGTTTGGCAAGAATGAGCTCTACGTTTTAATTCCAAGAAGAATAAAGTGTCAACACTACTCGCGACCGTCCGCTCAGATGTAAACAAAAATCGGGATAATTTTCGCCGCTTTTCTTTTCCGGATACTTTTGTATTTAGTGTCGAACAATCCGTACAGTGTGAGCTTGTATCATTTTCAGTCGCTTTGCTACAACACGTTGATTGGCATTTGTTAAACAATCTATCTAACCTTTAAAGAGAATATTTAGTTGACTAAATAAATGAGTAAACATGCCTAAGAATACTCTGACCCACAGTGAAAATCGATGCAAAATGTGCTCTTTATGTTTGAAAAAAAATCTGTGATGTACGTAATAAAAAAAAGGTTGAAAGATGATATGACATATTCAGTTGAAAATTATAGTGACGAAGACCATTTACCCGCAGCTTTCTGTTGCACGTGCAGAAGATACATATATAGAGCTAAAGCTGAGGAAAAAAAATAGAAGGTCCAGATTTGTCAATATTTGCGTCGTTCAAAAACACAAGGTCAAACGTGATATGTGGCTGTAAGATTTGTAAAATAGGTCGCAGTATACACCCTAATTTTTTTGGCACAAAAAAAAGTGTAGTTAATGGTAAGTAGTGCCTTTTTTCGATATAATCAATTCAAACAAAATAAAAAAAATTGATTAAATTATTTTAGTTGAGGCTGCTAACGAGTCTGCTACAAGATTATGCAATACATGCTGTAGCGTTATCGGAAGAGGAAAATCACATAAGTGTTCTTCAAAATATCTTGTCGGAAATTTGACAGACTTAGTATTACAATGTCCCTTCAAAGCACAAAGTCAAGTTATTTCTCAGTTACTACATAAAAAGGTCGAAGAAAATAAATTGAAAGACAGCCAGACGGCTTCATCAGTTATACAATTATCACAGCCACAAGGTCGTCGTATTAACGTTACTGTAGGCAATACGCGCAATGTGAGCCTTTCAAAAAGTCCAATGCTATCTCATAATGATATGTTAGCCATGAAGAACAATATGAATCTGAGTAATCGTGAGACTATCAAAATGGCTGCTTCCATTCGTACAGGAACAAAAAATAGAAAAGCAGTTGAGTCAGGATTGAAAAGGAAACTCAGCATCAAAACTCACTCCGTAGAAGCATTTTTCTCTGATATAGAATTTTCCCTAGTTCATATAGAAGGCAATCACGTTTCAAATACTCCAGTAATTGGCATTTACTGTACAAATATCCAGGAATTCATTACGCATCTAAGAGAAGAGCGAAATGTATCAAAAGACCACTTGAAATTAGGCATTGATGGAGGAGGTGGTTTCCTAAAAATATGTCTTTCAATGCAAGCAACTTCTCATATGAAGCCTGAGTTTGGAGTAGAAGACAAGAAGCCCACTAAATAGAGTAGAGGTATCATTTACAGTACCATACCGCACTTTCTATTCGCACAAACAACAAACATTCTTTCTCAACTACATTTATATGATTGTTTTTAATTTTGTTATGTAGGCATTGCTGCAAACAAATTCAAAGATTCCGGGGTGAAGCGATTGTTTATACTATCGGCTGTTCCAAGTGCTCAAGAAACTTATGACAATGTTGGGCAACTTTTTTCTGCATTGAATATTACTCCTTTGCGTGGTACAATAGCAACAGATTTAAAATTGGCTAGCATTCTGATAGGCATTATGTCACATAGCAGTGCATATCCGTGCACTTATTGCTATGCAAAACATGATGAGCTTCGCACCTGCAGTGAGCTAAGGACTACCGCAAACGTTTTAAAAAATTATGAGGACTGGTTAACGAAACAAAGACGCTCAAAGCGAGTGGCAAAGAAATATTTCAATTGCATTCATCCCCCACTTATTACAACAGCTGATGGTAAATCATTTTTGGACATTATTCCACCTCCAGAACTCCATCTCATGCTTGGTGTAGTGAATACGGTCTTTACACACATGCTGAAGGAATGTGAAAAGGAAGCTGAAGACTGGGCCAAGGCATGTCACGTTCAGCGTGAAATCACCTACGGAAGCTCTGGATTTAAAGGAAATGCATGCGGAACACTTCTGCATAATATAGACATCCTGCGCAGTTCCTTAAACCTTGCTGTACTAAAATATCTACAGGTTTATGAGGATTTCAACAGTGTGGTCTCTGTGTGCTTCGGGCATGTGCTCGAAAACAGTTATACAACATGCATAGACAATCTCAAAAAGAGCTACATTTCCTTAGGTGTCAGCGTTACACCCAAACTTCATATAGTTTTTTTTCATGTTAGAGAGTTTTGCCACAAAACAGGAATGGCACTTGGTTTTTTCAGTGAGCAGGCGATGGAGTCGGTGCATTACGATTTCAAGAGTGTATGGTTGAAGAATAAAGTTGGCGAAAATCACCCTGACTATCCAACCAAGTTGCTACGTGCTGTATGTAATTACAATGCATTGCACGTTTAAAAAGAGTGAACATTATAATTTGGTGATTATAATTTGTTAATAACTGTATAATAGCACAAGGCGAATAACGCGATTTGAGGAATAATGATTGAGAACGATGTAACATATCTTATTATTAAATATAAGTTGCAAAAGGAATTTTTGAAAATATTTTTATATCCTATTATGCCATTGATAAGAAGCCTCGGTGGCTCAGACGATAGCACGTCAGACTTCCATGCAGGAGGTCTGGGGTTCGATCCCTGAGCCGGGAACCACTGGAAATTTTTCTCTGTACTTCTACCGGGGCTTCGGTGGTTCGGGACCCAATAATAAACTCTGGGTCCCCTCAGAAAAAGCTGATACCTTACCAAGGATAAATGGGCTCTGAAGAGGGCCTAACCTTGGGAGTTGAAGCCGACTTTGAGAAGACTCGAAAATGAGTCAGCGATCTCTTTGCGCTTGAGGCTCGTACGGGGGACTCTTGCACTCGAGGCTCCTACGGGGGACTCCTGTGCTTGAGGCACCTACGGGGGCCCATTTGCTCGGCGGTCGCTGGCCAATTTCGAGTAATGAACACACACACACACACTTACATAACACGCCAGGGCAGTGCTTCGAATCTGTGCATCTAACTGATGACCTCAGAGGGATCGCTCCGTCCACCCTAGCCTGCTAGGGAGGCTGCCGAATGGCAGAGTGGGTGGGGGCCACTTGGCCACAAACAAGTAGGACGCCATTTACTGTGCGATAAGTATGCCTGGCACCTGAGAGGTATAATTTCATAACGTTGGTAACAACGAAACCTTCCGAGATCCAAAAACACTCGGCAAAGATTCGCCGGAATCGGAGTACTGCCTTGAGAATAAACACGGGTGTGGCACAATAGGCTTAATAGCTTGAGCGCCAGAGGGGCACTGCGCCCCCCGCCCACATTAAAACTAACTAACTATGCCATTGATATAGATCCACGCGTGATTTTCGAAAAGGGCTCCGGCGATGATTTTAAAAATTATGTTTCTATGACCTGCAAGTAACATACTTTCGATCCTTCCGACTCGATCTGGAGTGTTTTACCTTTTTATTTAAATGTCACTCAGGTGCACCTTGATAGGTTTTTCATGAACTAAAAGCCTTTCTGGAATTCACTAAGATTTCCAAATATTTGAAGGTATCATAAGCATTTCAAACATTGCAATATTTTAAAATTATTACAAAAGATTTCACAATTATTTCAAAGAATTCCTAAACTTCTTAAAAGATTTAAATACATTTCACAAACAATCCAAATATTTTGGGAAAATTCGAAAAGATTTCACAGAAATTTCAAGATTTCACATATGTTTTGCATATTTTAAAAGAGTTCTGGGAATTCAGAAACATTTCGAATATCTTAATATGTGTTAAATTCCTTAAAATACAAATGACGGGAAAATCCACCTATCTTTCTACATTTCTGTTTCAGATATTCTGTTGATATAATTGGTAAAATAAATTATTAATAAAAACAAAGCAAAATACTAATAGAGATATCAAAAGAAGGCTCACGCGTGCTGTTCGCTCTGCTAGTGCACATCTATCGTATTCTTCGGAAAAATGAAGGCGAGGAACGAGAAAGGACGCCACGAGACGAGGCAAAACGAGATGTGGAATACCAAGACATCAGGTATGTCTCGTATCGTCCCGTCTCGTCCTTCGGGATTTCTCGCTCGGCGGTAATACTACTGTGGCGTCATAATTTTCGACGAGATAAATTTACAAATGGCCATTATGTGACTATAAGCTGGAAAGTGGGACCTTATGTTCGCTCAAAAGGCCTGGAAAATGGCCGTATTCATGCATGTATTATATAAAATATAATAAGAATGATAGATATATTATATTAGTATATTCACCAATAGAATTAAAGATGCCCGCCAGAGTGAAAACGAAAGTATATACCATCCTCATTTTCGCGATGTAGAGGAAAAACTGATTAATGCTTCAGTGAGTAAGTGGGTCAACAAATGTAACCATAGAATATTCTATTACATCATCAAAGTACAAATATATACGTAAGTAGTTCTTATCTTACACATATGTGAGATGACAACATTATTAGTTTCAAGATTGGCCTTGGAAGATATAATCATTCAATTTTTAGTTTCAAATGGAAGGGATTGGTTTTGATTGCTTATAAAGTATGTATGTAAAAAAAATGTTAAAAAGAAAAGTTCTTTGGAACATTTACTTTTAAAATAAAACCACTATAGACTTTATTTTGGTCAATATCCTGTTCAAATATAAAGAATTTACTTTTTTAAAGGAAAGTGCGGGCAGTATGTAAACATATTAAGACGGAAAATCTTTGAGAAAAGGTACCGGGCTAGGATCGTGTGACTTTTCTGACTTAATTGTAAGAAATTGTCTTCTTGAAGGTTAAAGTTGAAATTCTTTGTCAACAATTAATTTTATCAATTGAAGCTCCACGTGTTTGATTGAAAATATATCATTTTTAGTTAAAATTTCAAAATTTTGTTCAAATTTATATATCTTGTTCTAAGTTTCCTTTTTTTTGGTAGAAAACTAATCTTTTTTATTAAAAATTCGAATACACGCTGTAAAGTTTAACTAATTTGTTGAAATTTCATTGCATCAATTGTGTAAGATTAGTGAGCGACATTAAAACAATTACTTCGGACGAATAAATTTGTAAGTACAAGAAAAAAATCTGCCTCAGCCCGAATGTGAACCGAAGTAATCGTTTTAATATCGAAACTTATATTAATTAAAAGTTTAGAAACTCGGAAGTTAACATCTATTAATTGTAATAACATCTTCCAAATATTAATTAGATTAAACCTACGTTGATCAAAATTAGTACACATGTCGCAGTGGAGAAATATGTATAGTACTTCCGTGTAAAAAGGTAGCTATGGAGTAAAAGAAAATATATGCTGATGTGTCGGTGGCTTAATTGGTTAACGCTCCGCTCATGGATACTAACGTTCCTGGTTCAAGTCCGGGCTGAGGCAGATTTTTTTCTTGTTTTTAAAAATTTCTTTATCCGAAGTAATCGTTTTAATATCGCAATCTATATTAATTAAAAATTTTATATTTATATTAGTCTAGAAACATTCATTAAGGGCTGCCTAGTCCTCGGGTTGGCACGCACACATGTGTCTTGCGTTCTAATAGCAAGATAATTGGTTTTATTCCACACCCGACCGAAAAACCCACCTTTTGCCCCTGATAAGCGGGGCGAAAGTAGCATATTTTTCCCGAAAAATATTTTTGCGGGGCAAAAGTAAAATTAGCGGGGCAAAAGTAAAATTTAGCGGGGCGAAAGTAAAATTTAGCGGGGCAAAAGTAATTTTCTTCCACAAATTTTCAAAATTTAAAAAAAAATCAAAATGTTCAAAAAGTTCAAAAAGTTCAAAATGTTCAAAAATTTCAAAAAATTCAAAATGTTCAAAAATTTCAAAAAATTCGAAATTTTCAAAAATTTCAAAAAATTCGAAATTTTCAAAATATTCAAAATTTCGAAAAAAATTTTCAATTTTCAAAAAGTCTCCTTAGAATGCGAAGTTGTTTCGACCCCGCTTTTCAGGACCAAAAAGTGGACTTTCAGTCGAGAGTGGAATAAAATACTATATGCAACACCAGGCAAAAGTATATTTTTCCCTTGGGTGATTATACTGCCCTTACGATAATATTTTTCCCTCGGGTGCTTACTGCCCTCGCTTCGGTCGGGCAGTAAACGCACCCTCTGGAACAATATTCTCGTTCGGGCAGTAAACTCACCCGCGGGAAAAATCTTCTACTTTTGCCTCTTGTTGCATAATGTACTATATCATCAGGTAAAACATATCTTCGAAATTCGAATCGCCGCTTGCGATTTGTGCGGGGACTCAGCCGAACATATCCAAGTTGTTCCAGGGCATACCGAAGTCATTCTTTGGTTATTTTAGTCAGCTTAGAAATTATGACGATGTCAAGAAACTGTGTATTTTACAGGGTGACAAATGAAAAGGTGTGATAACTAATTAATTACTATTCTCGAACAGGTACAGAAATAAAAAAAAAACGAAATGATGTATAAATAGTGGAAACTTCCAAGTTACATTAAGGAGCACAATTGCATGATTTTAAAAGTTTGATATATTTTAGAAACGAACATCTTAAAAATACCGACAATTCGTTTCAACCAATACACTTGATCGTATCGGTTTTCGAAATGTGCTCCATCGGAATTGGCACAAGAAATTAACCTTTTTTTTAAAACGATGAAACACACACTCTCTTACAGTATCAGAAATATCTTGAACCGCTGTCTGAATAGCCGCTTCAATTTGCTTTACGTTTTGGGTTGATGACGTAACAATTGAATGGTCGGGAAACAAGAGGGCAGACTTCATAAACAAAAGGACAAAAAAGGGCAGACATCATATAAGAATAATTCTATTTCTATACAGTGATTCTTAAATTAATTTATTCCACAACTGACAAAAAAATCCACGTTCTGCCCCTGCTAAGCGGGGCGAAAATAGCACATTTTTCCCCAAAAATAATTTTGCAGCGCAAAAGTAAAATTTAGCCGGGAAAAAGTAATTTTTTTCCAAAAATTTTCAAAAAATTCAATATTTTTAAAAATTTTGAAATTTTTCTTCAATTTTCAAAAAATCTCCTTAGGTCGCGAAGTTGTTTCGACACCGCTTTTTAGGACCAAAAAGTGGACTTTAAGTCTAGAGTGGAATAAAATACTATATTCAACACGAGGCAAATGTATATTTTTTTCTTGGGTGATTATACTGCCCTTACGCGAATATTTCTCCAGAGGGTGCATTTACTGAATGTTTAATTCTGAAAAAGTCGAATTTTCCAGTATTTAAGTTCGAAATCGTTTCGCTTTGAAAACTTATAAATTTGAAAATAGTTTTTTGCAGATCTCTGAAGTGTTTATCGTTCAATTCGAACCATTAGTAATTGAAAAATGTGCAATTA